>OX328126.1:44098298-44260614 GCA_946811695.1 Gonocerus acuteangulatus
TTAACAGACAAAAAAAGTTTTGGTAACTTTGTATACTTTCGTTAGTATCTCGAAAACCGTTGATAATCTTGTGAAGCGGATGATTACCATTCGAAAGCTTATTAAATGCTCTAAAAAAAAGATTCTAATAAAAGTTTTGATTAGGCGATGTAATTCGGAGAAATAAGAGATTAAAACTTTAAAGTAATTGATTTCGCTTATTCGAACTGTTCTTTTTGTCTGTTTTAGCGCGGTTCCTCCCTCCCCCATAGGGAGGAACCCCGCTTATAGGGTTGATACAATGAAACAATCCGGAAGTGCCGACTAGAAAATTTCGCGTTTCAGAACCCCTAGAGACCGAAAATAACGGTGGTTAAAATTTGTATATATATATATATGTATATATTTATTTATATATATATATATATATATATATATTTGTCTGTTCGCTCATTTCTGGCTTCCCTGATGGTCCGATTTTGATGAAATTTGGTACAAAAATCCGTCGCACAATTTGAAAGGTCAAGTTCGTTAACCAGCAGAATCCGCCCACTGGAAGATGGAGTTTGGGGCGAAATTCGCGCAAAAAAAATCGTAACGCTTACGTTTTTGAGTTCATAAGCTTGTAAGTACTCGTTTTATAGGCTTCTTGGGCTAGGAAAACGAATGGAACCATTTTCAATGCGATAGCTTTAACCGTTTTCGAGAAAACTGAAAAAATAATTTTTGAATGCCGTTTTTGGTTTGGGTACTTAGAGTCATGGGATTCAGTTGAAACATTTACTGCATGTTCTACTTTCATTAAAACTAATATGTTGAAAGTTATGTTACGTTTGGAGTTAAGGAAGGGTTAGAATAAAATATTTTATGAACAGACATGAAAAGTTTTGGGAACTTCGTATACTTTCATTAATATCTCGAACACGGTTGGGAAATCGTGGTAAGTGGATAGAAACTATTTGAACGCTTACTAAATTCTCTACAAAAATGATTCTAAAACTATTTTTGATTAGGTTATGTCAATCGGAGAAATAAGTGCTTAAAACTTCAAAAAAGTCTGTTTTGTTCTTATGAACGGGGTTTTGTCGTTCTTTTTGTAATTTTTGTCTCTTTCCCTTGGTTTTTTATTGCTTTTTATTTTTGTAATTTATTATGTTAGGAAAATGTATTTGTTTGTAAAACAGTATAGGAAACATGAGACCAATTTTCTGTTGCTAGAAATAATGAAAATTTTGGGAACTTCGTATACTTTCATTAATATCTCGAAAACGGTTCAAAATCTTGTGAAGCGAAAGGTTACCATTCGAAAGCTTACTAAATGGTCTACAAAAAATGTTCTGACGAAAGTTTTAATTGGGCGATGTCAATCAGAGAAATAAGTGCTTAAACCATTAAAGTAATTGATTTCTTTTATTCTAACGGTTTTTTTGTCTGTTTTTTTTTTCCTATTTTTTCATTGCTTATAGTTGGATAATGTATTTGACAATAAAATAGATTAATTAAAATAAGAAAAACAATTCGAACAGGTAGATATCGAAAATAGCTGTGCTTCAAATTAGAATCTATTGTTGAGTAATTATATGAATCTTTGGATAATAATTCCAATAGTTAAAATTATAACTAAATTGGAAAATATGTATTTAATAGAACTCATTAAACCTTTTACAGAGAACTCTATTTTTTATTTTAATTTTATTGATCAACAGGTCTTTGCATATATTTAAAAACTCTGTTGATATAACCTCTATATCGTTTTTGTTTGATTCAATAATAAGAAATCCATTTTTCAATGATTTTATGTTTTTAGGCCAATCTATAATTCCTATGGGTTAATATGTTTTTTAAATTGAAGCTTTAAAGCCTCAACAGGAATATTTGTGTAATCACCCTTCACAGTTAATTTATTAGAATCATGAGTGACCGTTTTTGTGTTACAACTAACAATCTTTGAAAACGAAGTTTGACTATCCTTGTTATTGTTATTTTCCTTCTGTTTGGCCGAGATTTTCTATTCATGATCTAATTCTCCATGAATTTTTTGACTAGATCAAGAACCTATTTTAAGCACTCTAAATTCCTTAATTTAATTGAGGAAGTTCATCAAGCTTGATATAATCACTTTTGGGTTAATACGGGTGGTCTATACCGAGTCCTTTGTTTGTAAACACAAAGAGCCTTCTGAGTAACGGTAAAGGGCAGTAAAAGTATATGACTACCTGGAAGCAGACCCTACATACAGAGAATTGCAATACGAGACATTCTCATTCTTCCTTTCACCAGCTCCCATGTAACACCTTAGATCTGTTTATTTTGTTAGCGCGGTTCCTCCCTCCCTTCATAGGGAGGAACCCCGCTTATAAAATTGATCTCATGAAACAATCCGGAAGTGCCGACTAGAAAATTTCGCGTTTCAGAACCCTTAGAGACCGAAAATAACGGTGGTTCAAATTTGTGTGTATATATATATATATATATATATATATATATATATATATATATATATATATATATTTGTCTGTTATTTGAAAGGTCAAGTTCGTTAACCAGCAGGAAGATGGCGTTTGGGGCGAAATTCGCGCAAATAAAATCGCAACGCTTACATTTTTGAGTTCATATGCTTGTAAGTACTCGTTTTGTAGGCTTCTTGGCCTAGGAAAACGAATGAAACCGTTTTTAAGGCGATAGCTTTAACCGTTTTCGAGAAAATTGGGAACATAGTTGCTGAATAGCGTTTTAGGTTTTGGTACATAAAATCATGGGATTCAGTTGAAACATTTTTTGCATGTTCAAATTTTATCAAAACTAATATCTTAAACCTTTGGTTACGTTTGGAGTTAAGGAAGGGTTAGAATAAAATATTTTATGAACAGACATGAAAAGTTTTGGGAACTTCATATATTTTCATTAATATCTCGAACACGGTTGGGAAATGTTCATAAGTGGATAGAAACTATTTGAAAGCTTTCTAAATTCTCTACAGAAAAGATTCTGAAACAAGTTTTGATTAGGTGATGTCAGTCGAAGAAATAAGTGCTTAAAACTTCAAATACGTCTGTTTAGTTCTTATGAACGGGTGTTGGTCGTTCTTTTTGTAATTTTTGTCTCTTTCCCTTAGTTTTTTATTGATTTTTATTTTTGTAATTTCTTATGTTAAGAAAATGTATTTGTGTGTAAAACAGGATAGGTAAAATGAGACCAATTTTCTATAGCTAGAAATAATGAAAAGTTTTGGGAACTTCGTATACTTTCATTAATACCTCGAAAACGGTTGAAAATCTTGGGAAGCGAAAGGTTACCATTCGAAAGCTTACTAAATGCTCTACAAAAAATGTTCTGACAAAAGTTTTAATTAGACTATGTCAATCGGAGAAATAAGTGCTTAAAACATTAAAGTAATTGATTTCGTTTATTCGAACGTTTTTTTTTTGTCTGTTTTTATTCCTTATTATTTCTTAATTGCTTATAGTTGGATAATGTATTTTACAATAAAACTGGTTAAGTAAAATAACAAAACAATTTATTGTTAGAAATATAGCTTTCCTAGATTCCAAGACCTTGTAACTAGCGGGACCCTTTCTAGTGTTGACCGACCCTTCCACGTAAGATCGTAAATCAAGACCTTTCAAGACTGGTGGAACCAAAATAATAACTGCTTCTATTTTAATCTTCAGGCGATTCGCCAAAGTTGCGAAGCCTTATCAATAAATAAATATTTTAATCTTTCCAAATTAGACTAGGGATAAGAAAGGAACCGCGCTAAGATGATGCAGTTCCTGCGAGTCGAACTTTTTTTATTCCTTGTTATTTTTTAATTGCTTATAGTTGGCTAATGTATTTGAAAATAAAACAGGTTAAGAAAAACAATTTAATGTTAAAGATATGGATTTCCAAGATATAGCTTTTCAACTGCCTAGCGTCCTTCCTAGGGAGGGTTGTTTGTCTTTGATTTTGGTACTTAGAATTATGGGATACAGTTGAAACATTTTCTGCATGTTCGAATTGCATCAACACTAATATGTTGAAATTTTTGTTACGTTTAGAGTAAAGGAAGGGTTAGAATAAAATATTTTATTAACAGACAAAAAAAGTTTTGGTAACTTTGTATGCTTTCGTTAGTATCTCGAAAACCGTTGACAATCTTGTGAAGCGGAAGATTACCATTCGAAAGCTTACTAAATGCTCTACAAAAAAGGTTCTGAAGAAAGTTTTAATTAGGCGATGTCAATCGGAGAAATAAGTGCTTAAAACTTTAAATTAATTGATTTCGTTTATTCCAACGGTTCTTTTTGTCTGTTTTACTCCTTATTATTTTTTAATTGCTTATAGTTGGATAATGTATTTGGCAATAAAACTGGTAAAGTAGAATAACAAAAACAATTTATTGTTAGAAATATAGATTTCCACGATTCCAAGACATTGTAACTAGCGGGACCTAGTGTTAGCCGACCCTTCCAGGTAAGATCGTAAATCATGACCTTTCAAGACTTTACTACACACAGGAATGGCGTTAGTGACCTTAAGGTTTGACACGCCATTATAATAATTAATTAAAAAAAAAGACTGGTGGAACCAAAATAATATCTGCTTCTATTTTAATCTTTCCAAATTAGACTAGGGATATGAACGGAACCGCGCTAAGATGATGCAGTTCCTGCGAGACGGATTTTTTCTGTGAAAGCCTTCTTCTTGAAGAGCCCTTGTGCTCATATGAATAAAATTCTCTCAAAGAATATTAATAGTACTGCTACTTGGTTCTGAAATAGGCCACGTGGATACCGCATGGGAACTAAACGAACAAAGCGTTCCAAGCTGGAAACCAACCATTTTCAGGGAGTAACTGTTACATATCATATCACGCCCATGAAATAATTAAAAAAAAAAAAATCCCATGAAATGAGACAAATCGGAAAAATGTAGGTCTAAAAACCACCAATCATCCATAAATCAAAATATCGATTACAATATAAAAAGAGTTGATGCACATTGGAATTTAAAAAAAAAACAATAAAAAAAAAACTTAATGAAAAATGTACAAATAACTAAAAAAGATGAAAAAATGATTCTCACCAGATGTATCAAAACTTAATTTATTTTTCCGAAGGTTGGAATTGATGCGTGATGAGCTGGTTGATTAATGAGTTCAAATCGAAACAGCATATGTATACATCCAATACTGATTACACAAAATGAGCTAATGGTCCGACTCTAATCTATCAAGGTGAAACCAGATTTACAAACATCAACATATAGATTGATACTAACTGGTCACATCCCAATAAATACAATGAACCAGTTGTAACAATAATATTGTGTATACTCCTAAATCACATTAACTCTTTATTGGGATAGAGAATTAAGGTTAATTTATATTTTATTTATACAGCCTCTACAAATTCAGTCCTTGGAAGTTGCCAGTTCGTAAATGTCTATTTCTTTGAGAACTTACTGTGCTTTGTCTTCTGTTATTTCACTCCTCTTTTAAACGAATTTATGTGAAGAAATCCACATTTATTGACAACATTTCGTTTCCAATAAACCATAAAATTTTAAGCTTGATTCAACTGTAAAATCATAGATGGTGCATGAAGTTGAAGATGGCAGAAACTGAATCAGATTAATGTAGCAAGTTCCATTCTGAACAATACTTTCACTCCTTATAGCCTTAGCTGTTGACAGTGTTGGGCATTATTCGAATAAAGTATTATTCGAATGATTATTCAAATAAATTTTTAGTGAATGATGAATAATTTACTGAGTTATCTTATTCACACGGTACATCATGAATCATTCACGGAATTATTCGTTATTCATCATTTATTATTCATCATTCGTTATTATTTATTTCTATTTGGTTTACTGATTAATCCTACTCAAACACATATAAATACATATTTCCGGCTGCACACATCATAATAAATCTATCAGTATTCACTAAAATATGTTTATTCTGATTGATCATTCGAATAATTTGTGAATAAAACATAAACTTCATTCACAGAATAACGAATAATATTCTTCATTCATGAATAAAATAATACATTTATTTATTAATCTTTTTTCATCATTCTGAATAATTTTTGCCAAACACTGCCTGTTGAAGGCGTGAATATCCAGCCGATACGTTAGGAAAGACAACAAATATGGACTATGGACTTGGACTATCTCGGTCTCAATATACCAATTTCTTCGGAATATATAAAGATATTGTATAAAGGTTTCAATACAACATAATCAAAACTCAGTTACCTCGAATATTGTTAACGAACTTTTCTAAAATCCTGAAGCGAGGGACAAATACATATTACTGTCTAGTAGGAAATCAGGTTTCCTTCTAACTATCAAGCAATTCTCTGAACTAATTGAACTGCACATCTGGTTGATGGTGAAGCTTTTAGCCGAGTCAACATTTGTGCCCGCCACCAAGCTGTTAAGACCTGCTAGGTGTTTAACCACGCTGTGTACCTTGTTCAATGCAATTGGAGACACTTCCAATCCCCTCTAGATTTACAAGATTATCTGCAAATGTGTATTTTTCCCGTACTTTTTGAGTGAATTATATTGTTTAATTAATATAATACCGAAATTACAGAATATTTATTTCTGGACTGTCAGAAGTGGTTTTGTGTGCACGTAAGTGATAAAATAACTTGTTGCAGAGTCGAGTTAAAAAAAGTCCGACTCGCAGGAACTGCATCATCTTAGCGCGGTTCCGTTCATACCTCTTTTGTCATTTGAAAAGCTTAGAATAGAAACAGATAATATGTGGTTCGGCCTTTGTTCAAAGGGTTTTATGAGTTTACCCGGTCGGGTCCGCCAGACCCCAGAATCCTCTTCTAAAAATACCTATTTAGTACGTTTCAATGCATTGAAAAATATCAACATTTTTCACCTTTTCTTGTGTTCGTCTACTATAGTAATAATTCTACGATTAATTAAAAAATAAAATAAAACCAACAGAATAATGTCAATTGAAAATATTCAAAAGACGTCATCGAATCTCTTTCTCTTGGAAAGCTATATTTCTAGCAATGAATTGTTTTTCTTATTTTACTTAATCTGTTTTATTGTCAAATACATTATCCAACTTTAAGCAATTAAAAAATAACAAGGAATAAAAACATACAAAAAGAACCGTTCGAATAAACGGAATCAATTACTTCAATGTTTAAGCACTTATTTCTCCGATTGACATCGCTTATTCAAAACTTTCTTCAAAACCTTTTTTTTAAACCATTTAGTAAGCTTTCGAATGGTAACCTTTTGCTTCCCAAGATTTTCAACCCTTTTCGAGATATTAATGAAAGTATACGAAGTTCCCAAAACTTTTCATTATTTCTAGCAACAGAAAATTGGTCTCTTTTTACCTATCCTGTTTTACACACAAATACATTTTCCTAACATAAGAAATTACAAAAATAAAAATCAATAAAAAACTAAGGGAAAGAGACAAAAATTACGAAATGAACGACGTTTCAGAATCTTTTTTGTAGAGAATTTAGAAAGCTTTCAAATAGTTTCTATCCACTTATCAAAATTTCCCAACAGATATTAATGAAAGTAAACGAAGTTCCCAAAACTTTTCATGTTTATTCATAAAATATTTTATTCTAACCCTTCCTTAACTCCAAACGTAACCAAAAGTTTAACGTGTTAGTTTTGATGAAATTCAAACATGCAAAAAATGTTTCAACTGAATCCCATGATTGTAAGTACCAAAACCAAACTAGGCGTTGTATTTGTGTTGGCAGATACCTGGGGTATATTTACAACTCTTGAGGATTAACTCCTAGCAGGTACATGTTTTTGTGGACCTTTAGTTCCTACAGGCAGTGAAAGGACTCTCTAATCCCTCTTAGTATCTAACCTGTGTGAAGTTGAATATTGTTTCTAATTATACGTATCCTGTTTTATTGACAAATACATTTGACTACTATAAGCAATTACAAACACTAGGGAACATTCCAAAGAACTCGGAGTTGGAGCCTCGACAGTTTCAAGTCATTTGAAGGAAATCGGCAAATGCAAAACTGACATTTCATTCGGTACAGCCTGATATATTTCCAGCAATGAATTGTTTTTCTTATTTTAATTAATCTGTTTTATTGTCAAATACATTATCCAACTATAAGCAATGAAAAATAACAAGGAGTAAAACCTTACTTAAAAAGGTTATTAGAACCTTTTTTTTAGAGCATTTAATAAGCTTTCTAATGGTATTCTTCCGTTTAACAAGATTCTCAACCTTTTTCGAGATATTAAGGAAAGTAAACAAAGTTACCAAAACTTTTTATGTCTGTTAATAAAATATTTTATTCTAACCCTTCCTTAACTCCAAACGTAACCAAAATTTTAACATATTAGTTTTAATGAAAGTAGAACATGCAGAAAATGTTTAAACTGAATCCCATGATTATAAGTACCGAAACCAAAAAACTATTTTTCCAATTTTCTCAAAAACGGTTAAAGCTATCGCCTTGAAAATGGTTTCATTCGTTTTCCTAGCCCAAGAAGCATATAAAACGAGTACTTACAAGCTTATGAACTCAAAAACGTAAGCATTACGATTTTTTTTGCGCGGATTTCGCCCCAAACGCCATCTTCCAGCGGGCGGATTTTGCTGGTTAACGAACTTGACCTTTCAAATTAGACGAATGATTTTTGTACCAAATTTCATCAAAATCGGACCATTCGTCTGGGAGCTACAGAGCGAACAGACAAATATATATATATATATATATATATATATATATATATATATATATATATATATATATACAAATTTTAACCACTATCATTTTCGGTCTCTAGGGGTTCTGAAACGCAAAATTTTCTAGTCGGCACTTCCGTATTGCGTCATGAGATCAACCTTATTAGCGGGGTTCCTCCCTATGGGGGAGGGAGGAACCGCGCTAAAAACGTATTATTTATTTAAATTTTAACGTCCATTATTATTATCTATGAATTTTAGGACGGGTTATCTATATGTTACCACCCTTTTATAGCCAGGATAGGGCTGAGGCCTTTTCTGTTTTCTTAAGAAAAGCCACCACCCCTTAGTGGGAATCGAACCCACGACCCTTGGCACAGAGGTCCTAGACACGAAATATTGACACATTAAAAGTCCACCTCGTCAGTTCCGTCAAGTATCAGTTCTATTCACAGACATCAGCCACGTCACGGTTATCACTGGAGCGTGACCCGACTGATGTATGTGAATAGACCGTCAGTCCCACTTCAGTCACCGAACTGACACTAAACATTTTCTATGAGACTGATACTAGCCGGAACGGAGACGTGACGTGGCTGATGTGTTTAACACTCCTGTTCATCGGGCCCAAGCTTATTTAAGTACCGTATATAAAAACTATCGTTAGTTTGTTAACCTTAAATATAACTAAAAAATGTGTTTTTCGAAGTTGGAAGCCAGATTTTTCACACCGAGCGAAAACCTTCGGAAAATGAAATTGGTTCCTCCTTAGAAATGTTTCGACTTGTGTAACCCCATAAAGTGATTTTTTCCGAAAAAGTATTCGTTTATAAGAGTTTAGTTTTTTTTTTTTTTTTTTTTTTTTTTTTATATTTAAAAATAATCACGCAATGAAAAGTATTTCTACACTCAAATTCGCAAGTAAAAATAATACGTCAAATTTTGTTTATTTATTATTTTCTTAAAGTTGAGAGAATACTAAACTTAACGGCCTAAGTTTAAAGTAAGGATACTCAGGATTTTATCCTGCAGGTTTTTGGTTACTATTCCGTACACCTACATCCAGAATTTATTATCCTGCGAGAGGAGAGCTGCTTAGCACGAAATGAGCTCTGCATTTTTATTGCTCCATAAATCAAACGCACAAGCAGATGTGCCTCCCCCCTCCGCCGGATTACAGATGGACGCTACTTTCCGATAGGGGTTTCTCCGGTAGAACATCTCAGAGGGATTGAAAAAAAAAATTTATTTGAAAGTATCTGTTATTATACTTTCAGATAGATTTTTATTTCAATCGATGTTTCAAGGAAATTAATGTAATTTATTCTTTGTAATTGTTATTAATTGTGGTTCTTTACGATTGAATTTCATAAATTAGGATACATTTTCCGTCATTAGTAATTATAAAATTGAAAATTATCACAACAAATTCCAATCTTTTATATACCAAAAGCAGGAATTTAGGCAAAACTTTCATTCGACAATAATAAATTTCCTTAAACAATCTGAAATATAAAAGTTCACAGCAATTTCTTAAACATACTTCCAACAAGTTAACCTTTAGTGAGGGAAAAGAGAACATTTTTTAAAAGCCACAAAAAAACAAAAACTGAAAAATACAGATTTAATATATATGCGCCTATATGAGACAGGTATTTAATATTCATCACTGCGCGATTGGAGATGATAAAAGACACCGAAATATTATTTTCCCTTGAAAAAACCATTTGAGTTGACAGCCTCAAATAAAATTGGCGAAGAGAAAATTGGAGGATTGTAATTGATCTGTATAATAAATATTTGTGTAAAATGGACCTACGGTTGTTGGGGTACTATCAGCTTCCTTCTCACGTTTGGGAATATTGCTATGGAACACATTGGATTCTATTCGCCATCACCTTCCTGTTGCTAAGGTAAAGGGAGGAATTTTTATTACAAATTACAGAAAAGTATTAACTTTGGACGTCAACTATGATTTATTAGTTTCTTTATTTTATTTGGGGCGAGGTTAGCTCAGTGGTAGAGCACTCGACTAATGCACTGGAGGACCAGGTTCAAAACCCGAGCGCGCACTAAAGATTTTTTCTTCTAGTGCTCCCGTTCGAGGGTTGGATTTGGGGTCCCAGATCGTCCCTAGGCTCACCCAGCCTTTAATTAATAATGGGGGGGTCTCCCGTAGTCTAATGGCTAGCGCCTTGGATTCATAAGCGGGAGATGGTGGGTTCAATTCCCAACCTCCGGCAGGAATTTTATCATCCCACGGCTCGCTGGTAAAATTCCTCGCTGCACCCTGGATGTCGGCGCTAATGACCTAGATGTAGATGCGCCGTAAAAAAAAAAAAAAAAAAAAAAAAAAAATTAATAATGGGTACCTAGGGTGCTAATGACTCTAGCAGTCGAAGCAGCCAAGGGGAAAATCAGGCGGCCGGAGCATAGTGTTGACCACACTATCTCCCTAGTGTGCCGTACGGTCAAGAATCAGATACCTCTACAGTATCTGCCCCTCTGGGCCCTTGTGGCCTGTTACGGGACTGATTTTTTTTTAATTTTATTTAGTATATTTCTACTTGTGCAAAAGAGCGATGAATATTATTATTGGTTTTATGCACCGCATCTTTGGCGAATCGAATTTTTTTTAATACTTTTCAATAGAGGGCGATGTAAAATAGCTGATCCGATGAATATTAGATATACGTTGCAGATAGAGGGATTTAAAAATAATATGTTAGCGCGTTTACTCTATCCTTTCATTGTGTGTGGGTAGGGGGCCGCTTAGGAGTCGACCTTATGACGCTATCCGGAGATGCCACTGGGAAGATCGCGTTTCAGACCCCATACACCACGAAAATACCGGTGGGTCAAATTTGTATCTGTGCGTGTGTGTCTATATATATATATATATATATATATATATATATATATATATATAATATATACACACAAACATTGATAATTTGCTCTTTTATACTTGTAATGAACTGCTTACTCAATATACACAGCAAACCTGGTAAAGCGCTCACTTTCAGCGCTCCAAGTGATAGAAGCAGAAACCAATTCCCTAACAGGTTTAGGCGGCTTAATTCAATTTCAACATACTATTAAGTAAACCTCAACTTCTAATGAACCGATTTATTTTATTTTGCTACAACGTATTTTTCTCTTTACATACCTTGGACGTATACCGAGTTCGTTACAATACACGAGAAAGAAAGGTCTGTATGAGTAAATTAGTAATTTGTGTTCGGAGTAAACCCCCCTTCCCCAATAAAACGATTAAGTTTATTTTTACAACGTTTTTTTTTCTCTTTTATGACCACGACGAATATCGATTTTGGATGAAATATAAAAATCATTAAGGCCGGTTCACTGTTTCGGGACTGGAGTAAAACATTCCTTTGGAATGTACTAACAAATAAATCACATATTAAATGTAAGAATTCTCATTAAAAAGATAAACATACTTAATCGTGTAGAATATAAAAAAATAAAGAATATATATAAGAAGTGGAGTGATAATTATTGATTCGGAAGGAAAGAAAATGCTGGATGGTAACTTACCCAGTGGAGACATCTGGAAACGAGCACTTTCCGAAACTAGTACGAAACTCTGCTCTGTTTCACTTCCTACGGTCTTTTAAAACTTTCGTCCCTTCCTCCCCACCCCCGCTACCGTTCCTAGCGGTACAAACTTAATAAATGATCGAAGAAGCAGGATAAACATTGATGCGTCTTCAAGGAGTACGCATGATTTTAAGCTCTTCATATTTTGACCAGACCCGAGGTCACATTTGCTGAGGTTTGCATGGCCCAAGCACTTCACCATCTGTACTTCAGTCACAGTTTTACAATTTGCACAAACAAATATGCCAGATGCAATGACGTGTAGTTTTATCTATTCCCTATTTATTCAACAGCAGCTAGACAGTGAGTCGAATGAAAATATCAGACACTTGGAAGAAGTCGAAATTAATGTTCTGAGAAAGATTAAAAGAGATCTCAAAGTGAAAGATGCCGGAGAGATGGTTTCAAGAAGAAAGGTTATGAATGGGAAAAGCAGATGACCTAAAGATGAAGGTTTGATTTCATCGGCCGGAAAAAAATGTAATATCTCTGCTTAAGATGAAAACAGGGGCAGTGGCTCTTTAATATGCCTTGCCGTATTCGTGAATACTTCATCTAGATTAGTGCTCGCCGGCTACGGCCGTTTTCAGCGAATAGCTCTCAAAACATTCCTAAATGCCCCATTAATATTTATTTCACGTTTCAAAATAGCTTAGTTTCCCGTTAAAACCAAACAATAAAAAATTCAAGAACAGAGTTTACTTTAAGTGAACGCTATCTTATATTGACACTTGTAGTCCAGAATGTTTTATCCTAACCATTGTTAAAATCAAGAAACATTTTAAACTCAAGCAATGTGACGATAATGACAATTGCTTGATGCCAATGACTTCAATAAGATACTCGTCAGTTGTCAACGCAATATTTGGAATAAGGAATGATACGATAAAGAAAGGTCGAATAAAATAAAGAAAAAAAAATGGATAGGACAACGAAATCGATGTCCCCAAATGCCCAATATCTCAACATTTTGAAGCTTTATAGCTCTAACGTCCAAATCATCAGCATAGTTGAATATGGCCAAAGAATTACAAATAAATTACATTAGGTGGGGAGCGATAAGAGAGGATTACATTTCAATGATTACAAAGAAACAGGGATGTTGGAAAGAGTCACTGATGCGAATCTAATAGCTTTTGCTGATAGCAGATACTGCCACAAGGGGATCTCCTGGGAGGCATAGTACCCTCATAGTTACGTTCATCTCCATTCCCGCTTCAAATATATCTATCTATATATGTATATGTATATTTATATATATATATATATATATATATATATATATATATATATACCTACCTAATTCATATGTTTCAAGGCATAAGTTTTAATTGTTCAGTACATATCACCATAATTATGATATTATATCCATCACAAGGGAATTTCAGGTTTCCAGTGGAAAACAGGAACCACAGACTTGCAAGCTTGAAGTTTTAGAATGTTAATAATCTCGCTTCCTCTAAGCTCACCGGGTCGGAAATATAATATATTATGAGCAACAGTTTTATTTTTTTATTTATTTATTTTACGAGCTTCGCAACGACAGTCAGTGTTGTGTTACAAACTCTGCATATTGGTTTGTCTTTTTTCTCCATGAGGTAATTATGTGTGAGCAACGAGTGTCCAATGCGAAGTCTGGTTAGTACTACTTGGTCTCTTCTTGTCAAGGTATGTTGTTCGTTACTCCATGCTTTTACAGTGTTCTTAATTTGTGATAATTTGTTGTTTGTTTGTAGCCAGTGTTGCAACCAGTCGTTTAATATATGTGTGCGTAATGTGTGAACTAAATCATCTAACGTTATGTTTTCAATGTCTACGATCTGTTTATTTGTTGCGTGTTTGTCTACTGATGTACTTAGCCCGATATCCTCGTGTCCGGGTAGCCATAATAGTGTAAGTGTGTGATTCCTGAGTCTGTGTAATTGTTCGTATATCTGTTTAATTATTGGGTAGTTAGTATAAATATTATCGAGGGAGCGTATAGAACTGAGTGAGTCTGTACATAGGAGTATGTTTGTGTTTTCAGTGTTATGTAGTTTTGTAAGGGCTAAGTGTATGGCGTGCAATTCGGCTGTGTAGATACTTGTGTTGTCATGTAATTTGATTGAATGTGTTTGGTTTTCGTTAATGGCTGCTGCTGCAGTTCCAGATGGTGTCTTCGATCCGTCTGTGTAGATGTGAATATGGTTACGTTTGTCTTCCAAAAGTGAGGTAAATATGGTTTTATAAATTTTGTTGGATAGTGGATGATTTTTTTAAAATTGTGCTAGTGTTAAGTCAATCTTGTAGTTCTTTACGCTCCAAGGAGGGAATGTTAACGGTGTTGATACGATAAAGAAAGGTCGAATAAAATAAAGAAAAAAAAATGGATAGGACAACGAAATCGATGTCCCCAAATGCCCAATATCTCAACATTTTGAAGCTTTATAGCTCTAACGTCCAAATCATCAGCATAGTTGAATATGGCCAAAGAATTACAAATAAATTACATTAGGTGGGGAGCGATAAGAGAGGATTACATTTCAATGATTACAAAGAAACAGGGATGTTGGAAAGAGTCACTGATGCGAATCTAATAGCTTTTGCTGATAGCAGATACTGCCACAAGGGGATCTCCTGGGAGGCATAGTACCCTCATAGTTACGTTCATCTCCATTCCCGCTTCAAATATATCTATCTATATATGTATATGTATATTTATATATATATATATATATATATATATATATATATATATATATATATATACCTACGTATGTGGGTGTCTGTAGTGTTTCTCTATCAGTATGATGATGCGTGTATCTTATGAGTAGTGGCTTCTGTTTTGGATTTTTTTGTATGTATTTGTTGTTTTTATCATGGAGCTGTCCATATATTATTTTGTACAGGCTGTATTTAAGGTTTTTGATTTTAAGAGAAACTTTATACCCAAGTACCTCCGACTATACTCCAGTGGAGGTTCTCCAGCTTCTACACAAATGCTATCAGCGGGACTAGATCTAAAGGCCCCAGTCGCTATTCTCAGTCCTGTATGATGTATTGTGTTGAATAGCTTTAATGTGCTTGGGCTGGCAGATGAATATACTATACAGCCGTAATCCAGCAGAGATCTGGTATAGGCTCGGTAGAATGTTAGCATTAATGATCTGTCAGCTCCCCACTTTGTGTTACTTAGAATCCTCAGCAAATTCAAGCTTTTCTTGCATTTGATAAGGAGTTCTTTTAGATGGGGAACCCATGTTAGTCGTCGGTCAAGCGTGAGTCCCAGAAATGTTAAGGTGTCTGTCATGCTAATAGTCTTGTTATTTAAACGTAGTAAGACGGTTTCTCTTAGTCTCTTTCTTGAGAAAATGATATAAGACGATTTGTCCGGAGAAAATTTGAAACCAGTATTAGAGCACCAGTTTTCGAGGTTGGTAATTGTGTTTTGTACGTGAGTTTGTGCAGTATTCAGTTTCTTGTATGGGATGTAAAGGAGAAGGTCATCAGCATACATACAGTAAGAAACTTCCCTGGGGATACATTTTATGATAGAATTCACAGCAATTTTGAACAACGTTGTGCTCAGTACACCTCCCTGAGGCACTCCATTTTCTTGTGGGAACGTGTCAGATAAATATGGACCTATCTTCACCCTGAATGTTCGCTGAGTTAGATACCTGTCCAAGAACATGATGATATTTCCCTGAACACCCCACTCGTTTAACTGGGAGAATATAAGTCGTCTCTATACTGTATGATATGCCTTTTCTAGGTCAAGGGATACAGCTAAGACAGACTTTTTTTCAAGAAAAGAATTAAGGATTACGGCTTCCATTGTGGCCAAGTGGTGCATAGTGGAATGTTCTGTTCGAAAGCCGCATTGGTTAGGGGATAAATGGTTTCCATTCTCTAGGAACCACAACAATCTTTTATTAATTATTTTTTCTGCCACCTTACAGACCGTGCTTGTTAAAGAAATCGGTCGATAAGAAGATGGAGAATTTTTGTCTTTACCGGGCTTGAGTATTGGGACTATAACTGCTTCATTCCAGGAGTGAGGATAGGTACCATTCTTGTAAACCTTATTGAGTAGGTCAAGAAGAAGCAAGAGACCGCACTCTGGTAGATTTTGTAGCATATCATACGTTATCTTATCAAGGCCAGGAGATGTTTTGCCGGCTGATGATAGTGCTAATTTTAGTTCGTTTAGTGTAAAGGGGTAATTTAGCGTATGTTTAAAGTTTGGTAATAGTGGAATAGCAGTCATTTCTGTTTGTCTTTTGTGCTCTAGAAATTGTTGTGTGTAGTTTTCACTACTAGTAATTTTACTGAAGTGATTTCCTAGTAAGTTAGATATGGCGTATGGTTCTGTTATAGAGTTGTCATTAAGTTTTAGTCCAGCAATTGGGGCGCGATACTTTTTATGTTTGATCTTGTTAATTTGATTCCAAACCTCTTTCATTGAAGAATGGCAGTTTATACTCGATACAAAATCTTTCCAACAATTTCTCTTGCTATTCTTAATGACCCACTATGCCTTAGCTTTCAATTTTTTGTAATTAATAAGGTTTACATCTGTTGGGTTCCTACGAAATAAATTAAGTGCTCTCTTCCTTTCAGTCACAGCCGCTTTACATTCACTATTCCACCAAGGGACGGGTATAGTCTTGTGAGAGAAACATGTCTTTGGAATACTAATATCAGCTGCTTCAATTAGTGTGTGTGTGTGAATTCGTCAATGTTGCGTATGCACTGATTGCTAAGTTTGTCTGTTATATATTTTTTGTATAAGTCCCAGTTTGCTTTGTTTGTATTGTACCTGCTCTCTGATGGAAAGACGGGTATTGGTGTGTTCGGTTTTATGTGTATAGGGAAGTGATCGCTTCCATGAGAATCAGAATCAACTTCCCATGAAAAGCGAGAGTGTATGTCCGGTGTACAAAGGGAGACATCAATGTTAGTCATTGTTCCAGTCCGTGTGCATAAATGAGTTGGAGATTGATCGTTAAGTGCTATTAAATCAAATTGTTCAAATTTGTTTTGTAGTTGTTGTCCTTTACTTGAGGTGGTCGTCGAGTTCCACATAGGACTTAAGGCATTTACGTCACTTAACAAGAGAACGGGAGTCGGTAATTGTGTCAGTAAGTCGTGTATTTCATGTATGTCTATTGGTTCACTAGGTGGAAAATAAATGGAGCATACTGTAACTCTGAAAGGGAGATGAACAGAGACTGCAACTGCTTGAAGTGTTGTTCTCAGCTGGATAGGATTGCTATGCACGATATCACTAACGAGTATAGCAACACCTCCACAAGCTCTACCACCCAAGGAGTAGTCTCTTCTATAAGTAGAATAGCTATGTATACTGAATTGCTTACCCTGTGTTAAGTGAGTTTCTTGAATAGCGAAGACTTGGGGCTGTCTCTCCTTTAACAAACATTTAAGGTTTTCAAAGTGCCTATGAATGCCATTAATGTTCCATTGGAGTATAGACATAGGACAATGGGCAGATATATGTAAGTGATGACAGTTGGCTGATGACAAATTGAAACTTGTTTAGCGATTCTTGGTCTTTAAGAATTCTTGGCGGCGGGTAAGTATTCCTTTTCCTCTTCCTTTCTTCTTGGTGTTGGTGTGTAGGTCAATATCACTTTCTGTCTCCGTCTCTTCCCCTGAGTTAGGGCTGGTGGGCGCGATCCTCTTCTCATCGGTTTCTTTATTTTTCTTTGCAACTTTTAATGGCTTCTTTTCTTTAGCCTCTTCTTGCAAATTGTGATTTGGCTCTTTGATTATTTGGGGTGATGCCACTTTGACAACATCTAAATTACTGTTTTTTGGCGTTGAAAACTTTCCTAGGATCGTGTTCTCCAGTAGTTTCATTTTTTGCCCCATATCTTCTATTACATTTAGAAGTTTTCTGAGCAAGTCAGTTTCGAGTGGCTTACTGGAGGCTTTTGTTGCATAGGATGTGTTATTTTCTTTATTCAAACACTTCTTCGCTTCGAGGTATCCTATTTTTTGTGTTGTCATAATTTTTTTAATTTGGAACTCATTTGAGTAAACGGCACAAGTTTTAATAGATGTAATGTGCTCTTCTCAGTTTTATATTTCAGTTACGAACTAGTTCTAAGGTAGGTAATCTTGGGATTATATATGATATTAAGGGCTCACAAACATAACAACCAGTATATCAAATGTAAATAACACAATTTAATTGCACTAATGATAGTAGTTTAATTCTAATATCGTTAATAAGTTAAAAAAACAAGAACAAAAAAAAAAAAAAAACTGAAACTCTTGTCTCCTTTCAAGAATTATGTCCGTGGCGTAATTGAGAAAGGTACCGGCAAGGAGAGCTTACGTACAAGGCGTAAGACATATTAAAGGAGAATTATACCACACACATACTAGAACATATGATAGGAGAACATATTTAAGGAGTTAGCAGTTAGAAGTAATCCTACGCTCTGTGTAGTTAAGTAAAAAAACAAAAAGAGAAATTAAATTAAAATATAATTTATGTTTAACCTTTTTTCATGGTGGTACGTAAAAAAGGAAATAATTAACGTTTATTTGTTGACGAACATCTCCAATCGTTTGTTATGGAAATGCTACACAGTTTCGAGGAGCAAAAATAAATGTTGTGGTTGGTATCCTGTAAACACACACATATTCGGAATCAACGAAATTAGGAAACAGTTTTTCAAAGATTCTTAATTTATTGCAGCCTCCGAAAGTGCTAACACTAATTTTATACAATGAATGAAATAGCCCTTTGAATAGAAAAACAATACATTTCATTTACAATTATACAAAGCCGTGGTTTTCAACATTCTTTCTTATTATAAGAAACCAGTATTGGTCAGATGGAAGAGATAGAACGAGGGTTGAAAGTATAAAGGCCAGCTGGTTCTCTACAAATGGCCCGTAAATTCAGGAGTTCAACATTAAAACTGGCTCCAAACAGACTTTTTACAAATTGTAAAGTTCGCCTAAATATAATTTGAACGTTACTGAAGCTAAATAATGAGTTACAGTTGGATTTAAAATATAGTTTTCTAAAAATAAAAGGCTGAATTCTGAATTTGAAAAAGGGAATAATAAAACATCTCGATTACAATAAACTTAAAAATTGATTATTAGCAGCAATATATACTTTATTTATTTATCCTTTCAAAATAGACAATTTACGCTCATAATATAGATATATAAATACATGGAATTTTAGGTATACAACATTAGGCAAACTTAAAAAACAACATACGCTACTCCAAGTCATCTATCCCAAGAAAACTATATTACAAGAGAACTATAGCTGAGCATACGAACGTAAATGAAACAATACTTTAAATTCCTATTTGGACTCAAACTGATTTAAATTTTAAATTTACTCCCTGAATATTTACAGCTAGGGAAGGAAAAGCCTTCCTCTGGTAGTGCTTCGTCATGATTAAATAGTTTCTAGAGCACAAACACAAACAAACATTTATCTTTTGCTTCAATTTATTAAATAGAACATGAAAATTCAATGTTTGGTTAGATCATGATCTCGATTGAAAATATATAAAAGTACAATTATTCAACAATACTTTATTATAATATAAATTTTACCGGCCATTAATATTAACTAAGAATGTTAGGTTGGGTTATCTATAGGTTGCCACCCTTTTCTAGCCAGGACAGGGTTGATGTCTTTTCTTTTTTCTAAATAAAAGCTACCACCCTATAGTCGAACCCTCGATCCTTGGCACGGCCTTAACACTCACGGCCATCGGGCCTCAATATAAATACACACCCACACAAAAAATATGGGACTTAGAATAAACATTTTTAAATAGAACAATTTCTTTGTAAATAGCTAAATGAGAAGTAAGGCTGGCTAAATCCATTCCTAAAGCTGTGAATCTTAAATGCCGGCTCTAGGGGAATTACGAAGTTTCAACATATTCTTGGTAGATAAGTTTTGAGTTTTCAAGAAGTTTCAACTTGCAAACTCCTTCGAAATCCGTAACGTGATAACTAAGGAAAGGGGCAAGAGGGAAGAAACCCAGGGAGCGGGTATAGGGGATGAAGTCCGGAGGAGAGGATGGGAGAAAGAGAAGGGATATGGGGGAGAGAGAAAAAGAAATACGCTAGGGATTTCTCTTGGCAGGAGTCCACACAACTGAGTCCCAGACCAAGATAAAACTGAGTTATTGTCAAAATTAATGATTATGTCGCCATTATAAAAGGTTCATAAGTAATATTGCGAGAGACGTAAACGGTCCCTATTCACGCTTTAAATACACTACTTTGGCCCACACAAGTAAACGTTTGCAACAAAGGAAATCCAGTCGAAAATATTGCAATTCTTCAAACAGCAATTGCTGACATGGAAATATCGTCGCTATTAATAATATAAATAAAGCAGAACGTTAGCTGTGGAAATAAGTCGGCTTTCAGTCGTAATACTTGAATAAAAACACATTTTATCCCGGTATAAAACAACATATATTTTCCTTAGGACTAGAGCTCTTTTAATATCTAAATAAATAAATAATCTTTTATGCTTCTCCATTTAAAATGGATATCTCCATGTCTAATAAATTATTGGTTAAAACATAGTAACCTTTTTTGTTTCTCGTTATATTATGTTAAGTATCTAAACATAAGGATTACCCTCCATTTTTTTTACGAGCTATTAACTTATGGGCTTTCAGGGCGGCCTATGTATAGGTTGCTACGCTTTAATAATGCGGGAAGTACGTAGTTTTCCATGGTGGTGACAGGTTCAAGAACTGGTTCCACCCGACTTAGCTTTCGCCATCTGCGGGAACCTGTGTATTCAACGTGGCTACGTATCTTGGCTTGAAACATATTTGAAACGAGTAAATCCTGTGTGATTTTATTCCAATCCGCACTTTATCAAATATACTTTGACAGGCTTAATATGTTTTTACACTAGTATTTCAGTACATCCACGTTTACTACTATTTCATACGTTTATGTCACATTCTCGTAGGTATTGGGTCACCAGAAAATTATCAACATAAGAAATTTGCTTAAACTAAAAGACATTTATATAAAATAAATACAAATAGTTTTGACCATTAACATTTGGTTTAACCAGCTGATTCAGGTTATTATTTATTCATTTTATCATTTTAAACGTTCCTTTATAAATACATAAGATTTTGCGGTCGGAGTATCTACACGTAGCCATCTTTTTCTAGTCAGAATAGGGCTGATGCCTTTTCTATCTCCAAAAGAAAAGCCACCACCTTGTGGGATTCGACCCACCCAGGGTCTTATGCACGATAAGTTTACACGTCTTATGACCGTCGGGCCTACAAAAATAATTTTAATTATTAGAAAAAAATAATAATAATTTTGTTTCTTACTTAACCCTTCCTTTCGTACTTTAGTAAAAGATTTTCTCCAGACCTATCTGCCTGAAATGTTATGCGAAAGTGGAACGAAAATGCAACCCATAAGTAGCGCACCTAGTTGCGGCCAGTATTTTAACTGATGGATGTTATTTCCGCTGTATTTTACAAAAGCAGAGTTTCCTTTAAATTCAAATCGTTCATTGCTTATACCAACTATTTCGTAGAAGCAAGAACCAGTAGTGAGACTTGTCAAGAACCATCATTCAATTGCAGTGACGAAGGGGATTCTTTTAAGTATGCGAGGTAGCTTCGAATATTCCGATGTAGCAGTAAAGGTTCGAAGGTAGACAATCAACTATTTCTCCTCAGTAGTGTACATAAGTGAATTAGCACACTCAACGATGAGGAATAGAAGCGGGTATTAAACAACACGTGAATGACAGGTAGCACTGTTCAAAGCATCCTTGGACGTGAATTAACGATACCGGCACGCCCAATAACGTTTTTCCAAGGATACCTGCACGTGGATTAGCACACTCAACGATGAGGAATAGAAGCGGCTATTAAACAACACGTGAATGACAGGTAGCACTGTTCAAACCATCCTTGGACGTGAATTAACGATACCGGCACGCCCAATAACGTTTTTCCAAGGATACCTGCACGTGGATTAGCACACTCAACGATGAGGAATAGAAGCGGGTATTAAACAACACGTGAATGACAGGTAGCACTGTTCGAACCATTCTTGAACGTGAATTAACGATACCGGCACGCCCAATAACGTTTTTCCAAGGATACCTGCACGTGGATTAGCACACTCAACGATGAGGAATAGAAGCGGGTATTAAACAACACGTGAATGACAGGTAGCACTGTTCAAACCATCCTTGGACGTGAATTAACGATACCGGCACGCCCAATAACGTTTTTCCAAGGATACCTGCACGTGAATTAGCACACTCAACGATGAGGAATAGAAGCGGGTATTAAACAACACGTGAATGACAGGTAGCACTGTTCAAAGCATCCTTGGACGTGAATTAACGACACCGGCACGCCCAATAACGTTTTTCCAAGGATACCTGCACGTGAATTAGCACACTCAACGATGAGGAATAGAAGCTGGTATTAAACTGCACGTGAATTAGCGTTGGTCAAACGATCCCTCGATGGAATTCAGAATTTGGACGATCGGAATTAGAAAATTCCAAAATTACCGCATTCAGAGAATCAGCGAATTGAAATGGTAGGCAAACAGAAATGATCTACCTGAAAAAGCAAAGAGACTCATGCCAAAAATGAGCGGATAAAGCATCATATAGGATCAAAGGGCAATGAGCAGCTAAAGCACCACATAGGATCAAAAGGCAATGAGCGGCTAAATCAACACATTGGCTCAAAGGACAAAGCCCTGATAAGCCGAGTTTTGTACAACACTTGTTAATCATCAGTTGGAGAGAATGCATAGAGGGTACCGTAGACATACAGCAAATAAATCGACCGTTAGGGGCATATTACTAATTTGGGGCCAGGGTAAATTCCTACTTCAGATGGATGTATTACTCTGGTAAGGACCACGTCCACTCTAGTTAAATGCCATTTCCGAGTAGGTAGGATCGATACAAAATTTATTTCAGGAATGCAACCTTAATGTCCTCGGAAAAATTTATTCTTCCTAACTGATCTCAAAATACCTTTTCCTGCGGAAGGTTTGAATTTTATTTTGCGGAAAGCTCGATTTCCTAGAGGCTTAAAAATTGAATTCAATTCGAACTTTAGAAATACATTATAAACCTGAGATAGAATGGAACTGGCAGTTGGCCAAACCGAGGTGGATATTTGGATCTAGCATTTTTATATACGTGCCTCGAATAGAGAAATTCTAGAGGAGATAGCCAATTATTTACCATACGTCAGGAAGAAAATAACAAATAACAACAGGAACAGATTTAGTGGGTATATTTGCATAATAATTATTCGTCAAGGATAATTTAGTTTATCTGGAGACTTTCAGGATGATAAATATTTTTTAGTAGGATTTATACTTTAGATACAGAGACAATGTGTGGGACAATGCCATTTCAATGATATATAATCCATCCAATAGCACTGTAATGAAACTCACAGCACACTGTAATATACATATATAGCAACCAAGAATACTTTAAGAAGTTAAGTTTTTTCTGATATCATTGACAGAAAAAACTTCATCATAAAGCAAAAGAGCAACACAAGTTTTGTTTAAATTCCTAGATTCATAACGTTAGACAACGAGAATAATAATAAGTTTACAAAGTCAACATAATTTGTTATATTGAATGAAACGACGTTTTTTTTAATGAAATAGTGATATAAAAATCAAGTAGTAGAATATTCTTGTAATAATAATTTAATTTTAAATAATTAAAGTTTTACTAAATAAAATCATAATACTACTAAAATTTGCCAACTATGGGCGTATGTAACCAAAATCGATGCTACAAAATGGCCAAAGCAACAATAATATTTTATGTACGAATTCATTGATATGTGTAAATTAATTTTGTTAATTACTAGAGTAACAATTGAAGGTCTCAGAGAAAATTGGGGAGAATCTCTTCTAAAAATTGATGTACGACCAGTCAGAAAATATAAACATGGATAAATTACTCTTGATCAAAACCAGTAATCACTTTTGTGATTGCTTTTCCTTTCCGTCAATCTCAACTGACTGAATTTTACATGCCGGATGCCATTTAGGCTGCCAATCAACGTAAAGCTATCAAAAATAAAATGTGCATCAGAAATCGTATTTCTGGAAAGCATACACGTATAATTATTTCTACCTTATAATATTTCATATCAAAAGACACTTCTGATTAATCTATAAATCTGAATTTAATATAGTTTTAAAGAAAAAACAATTACGATCAGATCATTTACAGCAAACTAACATTTCCATAGATAATAAGAATGCAAATACATTGTAAAATAATTATGTTAAAATCATGATCTATATTTTCTTTGCTTCAACGCCTTTCAATTTATGTGGCACTCAGAACTAAAAAGGAATCAATAAATTATAGTTTTGAGATAACTAACGTTAATGTTTATTAACTAGAGTTCAGCACTAAAGTGATTTAGAGGTTAATTATTTTTTATTGTTGATTGTTGTAGCCTGACTAACGTATCTATAATTTAAAAATTCAAAAACAATAATTATAAAAGGATATATTCACTATAGCTCTGCAAATAGGTACTATTGACAAGTTTTAATCCACGAAAAACAATTTTCTTTATATTCTAGGACTTAAAACATTTTAGCTCTGAATGCCTACATATTTCGGAAATTAAAATTAATAACTTGTAATTTTGATAATTCATTACTAATTGTGCAAATGTTTTATTCAACCAAAATATTTATTAATAAAATAAAATTACATGCAAGATATACGCCAATATGAGAAATTCAAATTATAACTTACCCTCTTCCTGGTTTCATAATCGAGAGCACCCGCAACATAGATAGCCCCTGTCATATTTTTGACAGCGAATGCGCCTCCTATGTTACCGCTTGTGATCTCGTATCGTATACGCGACGCTGAAACAAAAACATAAATTTACAAAGCAAGCCAATAATAAATTATACATACATTAAATAAGCACAACCTTAAATTAAATAAAAAAACAATAGATCCCAAATCCGTATAAAATATGTATAAATGTTTCGAACAGGTAGTTTTCCAGGTCAACTCATGTAGAGATATCCAAAAAGAGACCAAGCAATATAAAAGAACTATATTAACAATCGTAACTAAATCAACTTTAAAATACTGTCCTAGTCTTACCGCCATTCAGTGAATGTCTAGCGAGTTTTGCCTGCGCGATAACTGGGCTTCGATAGGAAAAGTACACCAACAATTGGATGGCATACTATTATCGTTAGCACGAAATAGAATTTACATTAGAGCCTTCGTCATCGATGATTAAGAATGCCTAGTCCCTAATGCCTAGGAGCTCTGATTTTCCTTTGATAGTTAATCCACACATGCTTGGCATTTTTGGAACTTATTTGCTGAATAAAATTATACCATTTCAGTTAAAATAAAAGAAAACATACTAGGAAACCGAAGATTAATAGGGTATGAAACAGAGGCTCCGAGAAGAAGGAATAAAATATTAACCGACAGAGTGAGCTCACACAAATTAGGTGTAGGCCGGTTGTTGAACTTTTATAAGGGTCAGATCGGGGTAGGTGGTACTGCATTAGCTATAACTACTAGCCTGGATATCGTGTCGTGATCTGGGTCTGTGGTCCTCAATAGTTAAGTGGCCGCATGAACAGTTCTTGTGTTTGTGAGGATTCTAGATGGTAGATTCACAAACAAATTAGTTTTGAATGAAGGTAATCGGATTAGAAATGCTGATAGTGCTTCAATATTGAGGAATTTCTGACAACTGGCACAGTTAAAATTACAATTCCGTTTCAGGAAAATTGGCAGACGACGAATTTACCGGAAAAAAAAACCTAGCAGACTGCAAATGCGAGTTTTCAATCAAATCGAACGTTTCACGTCCTGAGCTTTATCGAACCTTTAAAATCTTAAACATCTTCATGATTTGAAATATAACAATAAGATTCATTATGTGGCTAATATTTTCTTCAGGATGACAAGTTCTTTGCCACAAGATTTGGCTTTTCACATCTTCTGGAGCTTGGCGTTAGTGGGAGAAGGGGTTGTTGGGGGAACGGGTTTTTGGCGAACACGAGTGGATGCTTTCCAAGCAGATTGTTGGATTGAGGTAGTACAGGAATTTCCAGCGTTATCTAGATCTTCAGGAGTGTTTAGAAGAATCTTCAGGTAGGAGGCCGGAAACGTTTCCAGTCAATATTTCCGTTGACAAGGAAGGGGAAGGGTCGAAGAGAGAGGGAGGGAAGTGGAGGTGTGTGACCAGAAAACAGGTCATTTAGATACATGATTGAGGAATGAACTAAGCCTAGTCCATGGGATACGAATTTGATTGAAACTTGACTAAGCCCAAACTGGATAGTAACAGTAGACACCTGTGACAAAAGATTGTTCATGTTAGAAATACACGTCCTTAATATGCTAATATATCTCCTACGGTATTATCTTTCAAGTGAATCTTACATCTGTAAATCAAAAACAGAATTATAATAACTATAAGGAATTGAAACTTCTTCTTAAATACTGCCGAAAACAGTATTCTGCTTTATTTAAATGTCACCGCTCACCATTGTCATGGTCATTTAAGGAATGAAAGAAATAAAATACCACTCTTCTTCATAGTGTCGAATTACTGTATCTCATCTTAATACTTGTATCTCCTATAGAGATATTAAAAAAAAAAAAAAAAAAAAAAAAATATCCAATAATAAGTGATCACTTAATGAAAAGGTAAATTGCGAGCAATAATAATCCTGGAGCTTTATGCTCTAATGAAACTAAAAAACGAACATTAATTAAGTGGTTCCTATAGACCATAGATTCCTAACCTTTATAGAATACCGCCCCCTTTATAAGAAAAAAAATCCTACGCCCACAAAGTATTTTATTATATTAAATTTCTAATTAGGTAGGAATGCCACGACCGCCTCCATGACCCATTTGCCTTTGCAACTTCTACCGCCCCCAAGAAAGGCTTTAGCTTCCCCTTGGGCGACGTACGCTATAGACCTTCTCCAGAATCATATTTATGTAAGCGAGAGAAAGCCATTTTAGTAATTAAATGACTTCAAAGCTTTGTTCTTACATGCTACCGAAAATAATTCCGAGTTTTGTTAAAACTCACTCTCCAACGTCAACTACCATGTATCTACTGTATTCATAAAAGCCTCCACTTCGAACATGTGTGTACAATAGTTGAATTATCCCCTAGCTAGAGCATATAGCCTGGATGCTCGCTACGTTTTAATAAACAGTCAATTTTGAACGCCGTTTAAATTCCTATGTAATCCAATTAATTTCCAGAAGGGACATTAAAGAGCTCTTGGACATCACAAAGCGAAGCATACGAAAAGGGAGAGAGCGAGAGGAACTCCTATAGGCACTTAAAGGACGTTTATATCTTGCACATGAGAGTGGGAACACTTGAGCGAGGCGGGCTTGCCCTCTTTACATATCCAAGGGAGATTCTCCAATACAGTTTCCAATTCATAGGAAGGAGAGCTCTACCTATTCACCAGCTCAATTCCATCAGGGAATTCATGAAAACACAGTACAAGGAGAAAAGCCAAATCCAAACAGGAAAATTCTTTGCTATATTTCGGAACAGCATTTTAGCATAGGGATTCCATTCTAAGCAGATATAATCAAAACTCAAAGAACACGAACTTTGTTGTAAACTATGTCTGTATAAAACATACAGAACAAAATGAAGATCTTCCTTCATGTTTGTTAAACAACTTTATCAATTATTAACATACGCAAATTATTAGATAAACACATACGACCTCTACAGATGCTTTCGAGACTGGATGTTTTTATTAGGTTCGAATGACATAATATGTCATTATTATATTATAAGTATAAGAACTTATATTATATGTACTTTCCGTGCAAGAAAACAAAACTTATAGCCGTAAGGGAAACATGAATAATTTAGTCTGGAGTAGGGAAATCTGGCAAAACCCTACACGTAGTTGTAAAATACATTTCTGTCATTAGTTTCGGGTGTTGTACAGCGAGTCTCCTTGCTATACAACAATTAACATTCGCTATGGGACCATTCATAATTTGGGTCTTGCGTAAATCCCCAAATCTAATTGGCTGATTTATCATGTTTTCATTAAACATTTCTGTCAATAGCTTTTGGTACAAAGCGTGTTAGGTAAACATAACAAACATTTCGATCGTTTTAATCATAATAATTTAGAGAAAGAAACAGGATTACTCTTTTCTTAGATAAGAGTAATGGCCTACAGAAACACCCCATATATTTCCGTTTAATAGAAAAGGCTTAACCACAAATAAATTATTTCCACCGAAAACCCTACAATAAAAAAAGCTTTGTGAAAAAGTGAAATATGATTTTAAACAGTTCTAACCCTACAGAAAAGAATACGACTAAAACTTTATCAAACAAAATAAAATTCTTTTCAGGAGGGCTAAAAAAATATATAAAGAATTTTTATTGAGCGGGTTCTCCAGATAAACATGTTTCCATTTAGAAAAAAAAAACACACACACATAAAATAACAAGAATTAATAAATAATAATAAAGAAAAAAAGAACCTCAGGAATATTATCGGTGTTATTTTGTCATCTTCGGCAATGGCGCAACAAGTAGTGCCAAGAAGTGCTGGCTTGCAGTAGTGCGCACTTAGATGATTCCGGCATCGTGAGCCACACCATCCTGCCATCTTAGTTTCGACTTTTTGCCTGATCTGGCGTGCTAACTCGCATATCGTTGGTCCGCGTTTCTTTCGGAGATAGTAGAGATATTTCGAAGAATAAGAAAATCACAGAACTTGATATTTTTGAATTATTAAAGATTCGGTAAGGTTGCAAAATCTCGAAAACCACCGGGGAACAAGATAATAACTTTTAACTTATTCTTTAAACGGTACATTCTGAGCTATCTCCACAACAAGAATTATAACAGCATATATAAAACCTATGAATAAATTTGTAAATTAATAAAAATGTGTAAAAAGTAATAAGCTCTCAACACATCAAGAGGCCCCTTACTTAAAGTAATTTATATGCACAACGATTAAACCTACTTCTGAAGCACGACACTCTTTTCCTAAATTTCTGTGTGCTAATGTGTAAAATGTAAATTATTAAGAACCAAACATTCATATTAGAGCCCTTCTTGGTTATCACGAAAGAAAATTCAAGATATTCAGGAGGTTAATTTTTATCGGCAGGAACAATTTTCCCTTTCCTGGAAAGGTTAAAAACTGTCAAACTTTAGAAACCCATTAACTAGGAAAAACTAGTTTGACGTGTGAAAAGCCATTATTTCAGGCTAAGTAATGTATCGTGTACCAATTAACTAGTCCTAACTTGTTGTCGATGTACTTTGGCTATCCGTTTTCTCACCTTTGCACAAACTGAACTACCATTGAATATTCATAGCTAGCTTTAATTATTTTATGTAAGTTATTAGAGGTCGCTTAAAATAGTTTTTGCTTTATTTACTCACATACGTTATCGCTTCCTTTTAGATACCCATTTCATTTCAATGATTATTAAGAATGTTAGTGGTAATGCAACAAGTTGGACGTCTTTCCCTAATATGCTACATGTTAAATTTACTGGCTTCTGTCGCTTGTACGATGAATTTTCTGCACCATTTTATAATTAGAAGATGTCTGCTCCAATGCAAAGAACATTAATTTTTTTTTTTTTTTTTTTTTTTTTTCGGCGCATCTACATCTAGGTCATTAGCGCCGACATCCAGGGTGCAGCGAGGAACTTTACCAGCGAGCCGTGGGATGATAAAATTCCTGCCGGAGGTTGGGAATCGAACCCACCATTTCCCGCTTATGAATCCAAGGCGCTAGCCATTGGACCACGGGAGACCCCGCAAAGAACATTAATGAAACAACCATTATTTTGGCGCTACGTGTCGGTGCACAGTAAAAAAGAAAAAAATGATTAAAAATTAACTACAACATCAATGTTGATTCCTGACCTCACATTAATAGTAGTAGCGAGTAAAAGAAAAACCCCTTTAACTAAAGGGTCTCACCGTGTTTCCATATGATAGAGCACGGGAAATATGAAAAACTATTAGGGAAAATAGTGATTAAGATTACTTATCTTTTGTAGAAAATGAAGATTTTTAGTATTTATTGTTTTAGTGGCTTGCTATATGACAATAGTTTTTCGATCTTTATAATACTGATTATGCACTGAGCAATGTGAGGGTTCATATTTAAATAACAAAAACGTCCTATGAGTAACTTGAGATATTTTCGATACATCTGGTTTTTAGTGTTTAGCTATCGATATAGGGGTTTTGTAATTTTTATATATGATGCACCTTTCACACATATTTGAAACTTTTACGGATAATAGTTGAGAAATTACTGATTTTACGTGATTTTTTTGGTAGGTGTACTTCGAGGGGTAGTTAGGGAAAACCACCCTTGCAATCTTCACAATTTTTTTTCTTATCTTATAAGTTGTCCGAAAATTATGAAAAAAATACGCAAGGTACACCTAATCAATAGCTTCAATTCACATTAGTTTCATTTAAATATTTATGGACAGGTTGATTTTCCTTGAAGAAACGACTGACCGAGGAGCTAGAACGCGTTTTTACAGGAGCTGGAAGACAGTGACCGGAAAGTCCTGCTCCCCTGTACAAGACTTTCAAACAAGCTTTAAAAAGATTCAGCTTCAAAACCAAAATATTTAAAGATATAAGAAAAATTATGTCACTATTTTCATGTCAATTTATATTTTTATTGTTTTAGTTTAATACCCATTATATTTTTATCATTTCATGCAATTAACTTAAATGTAAATCTCAGTAAAAAAGTACAAACGATTAGCGATGCATGGAGAATGTAGAAATAAATGACCAAAAGAGATGAAAATAAATTTAAAAAATAATAATAATACAAAGGTAAGTACACAAACTTAATGCATATTTACTAGCACTCGTTGATTAAAAAAAATCCGAAAAAGACGAATTGTTTTAAAAGTTCTTGCAATATGATCCATTGTTTATGTTCAGCCTACTAGAGTTCAGTCCTGGATGAGCAAGAATCCGGTGAGGTAAAAGAAAGAGGTTATTAGAAGCGGAACTACGCGGAGAAGGGGAGGGTCATATATTTTGGGATGCCTCATATTTTAGGACAAAGGACCTCACCTCTTAGTTAAGACAATATATGAGCCCTAACAATAAATAACCTCATGTCTGGATTCAAGGGCTTATATTCAAATACCTCTATTGTCCTATTTTCATTTAATTCGGAGCTAAATGATGAATCGGCAGACAGCCGTCTGAAAGGATATCTAGGTGAGATAGTGTAAATAATAATTTCCCAAAAATAAACCGTCAGTATTGAGTTTATCCATAACATACGTGAAGTAGCACACGCTACTTGTCTTTAGTCGAAGTTTCGCCGTTTTGTTAAGACCCCCGTTTTAAGATATACCTGTTGGATATTTCCATGCTTCGTGCACAGATGGAGGCTTAGGTGTGCCCTGCATGAGCGTCCTTGTTCCGGCTTTGACTATAGGCCGTATTTGTAGAATGGAGTGGTCTGGTTTGGCCGCGACAAGGGCAGCTTATCGTTCGGCGGACGTTACCAAAAGGCTACGAAAAGCAAGGGAAGCAGCAGGGCTTGGTACAAGATGACTCATGGTGCCCTGAGGCTACGAAGCTTTGGTGGGCTGAGAGACTCTATTCGCCCAACGACGGAGCAGGACTAAAGGATTCCTCGGTTTGTAAGGCTTCAACATATTGGGTTAATGATGGAGCTGGGACTACATCTGGTTGGGACTTCATCCAGTATGTTCATACCCACATCAATGCTCTGCCGTCCGCCGTGAGAACGACAAGAGGTCGGCGTGAGGGCCGGATATTTATCTGCAGGGCGGGTTGCCTGGGAGATGATACCGGCACTCGTACTGTTCAGCAATGTTATGTTTCACGGGAAGGTCGCTTAGCCGGGAGGAACAAGGTTCACCTCGAGACAGTCCTGAGAGCCGATGGCCGACAATGGAAACCCGATATAATTTGGACAAAAGGGGGTAAAGTGACTATTGTGGACGCACAAATTGTTAATGGGAACACCGATCTGGATTTGATGCACCGGGAGAAGTGTCGAAAGTATGGGCGGCTTGCTGTCCGTTAGGCTTGCCTGACACCGACGTGGTGGCAACTTCCTGTACATTGAGCTGGAGGGGTGTGTGGAGCAGTCCTTCTGCCAAGACTCTAAAGCAATTTGACGTCCCAATGGGAGTGCTGAAAAGGATTACTTTGCGAGTATTGAAGGGCTCCTGCATCATCTTCTGTCGATGGAGGACACTCCTCACTGGCGTAGGACGTTGAGGATCGAATGTGATTATTTATTTGTCAATTTATTTATTCATTTTTTTTTCTGTACATATTTATTTTGTTTTATATGTTGTATTTTAGTTTGATGTGGGTGGCGATAGATACCTCCATGTAGTTTTAGAAAATCTGTTTTAGTGAATGAAGTTAGAGGAGTTAGACTTCGTTTGGCTACAGTTTAGTATTTATTATTATAATTTGCATTACTTGTAATTGTATTTATTATTTTTTTTATCAGTTATATATATTTTTTTCTTCTTTCATAAGTTATTTATTGTTAAAGTGTGGTTGTATAAAATTAATTTCTTTTTTTTTTTAAGATCTCACAGTAAGTAGGCTAGGGTTTGCAAGCCTTTATAACTATAAATTCTCATTTATTTCTAAAACGTAAAAATTAACTTCAAAAGACCAAAGAATAAAATCGGGCTTGAAGGGTTTTGTTTGGACTATAAAGAATGAGTTCATACAAAAACGTTTCATTTCCTATTTAGCTCTATTTATACTAATAAAACTTTCTTCAAAAAAATTAAATTTCAAGAGGAACCAATAATAACAACGGAAAAAATACAATAACCTAGAAGATTTCAATTTAATTTTAAAGTATATTTATAATAAAAGTTGGAGTAGAGTAAATAGCTCTGAGAAAAAAATGGACTCCTTGAAAAACAATTTCGTTTCGGAGAAAAAACTGACAATATGAGAAGAACGGATGAAACTTATAAAAGCGACCTTGTTGAAAAGCACTCGGACTCTTTCGTTTTCTTTGTTCTTGGCGGAAATTGAGTGAGCTTAGCTCATAATACTTCCAGGGGATTATCAAAGAAAGGAATACAAATGACACAATTTATCGGCTTTTTGTACTCACAGGATTACGGTAGAAATAAGAAACTGATGGAATCGTTTTAACAGAAACAATGAATCGGTATTCGTTAGATCCATCTTAGTATAGTAGTGTGTATGACTTAGCCTTTCTTATATAAACAATTATCGTAACAATACACTGACAGAAGCAGCAAAAATATGGTAATTCATGAAAGCAATAAAAACGTAATTTAGAATCGTATAATGGATCTCTGGTGATTGTGGTAGCACTCCGGAAATAGGTCAATGGATACGAGGTATTGTCCAACAGCCAACGTTAGCAGTGAACTGATTATAAACTGGAAAATGTGTGCCATACTTGAGCAGCCTCTCTAAGTAATCTAAGTAAGTTTTGTGTAATTAACGTTTTCGTAAAACAATCAGTTAAAAAAATGGGCTTTATACATTGTAATGTTGATCAGTTTTATTGTTATTTTTAATTGTATAAAGGCCCATTGTTTACTTTATCCTTTACTTTTCATAAATTATCTATTCAGGCTCTATTATGTAGACCGCTGTCATTCCAACCTATAAATATGTGTCTCCTATCTTTCCTTCTAGAGTTTTGGAGACTTTTTAAAGGAACAGGGCACTTTCTAGCAAAATGTGTGTATTTTCATTTATTTTTTTAAAAAAAGAAGCTTATTCGGATATAAAAATCATGTTTCTCTGAAAATAAAATGGGGAAAAGTCTATTACCATCTTACAAAAAGTCCGACTAGCAGGAACTGCATCATCTTAGCCCGGTTCCGTTCTTATCCCTAGTCTAATTTGGAAAGATTAAAATAGAAGCAGTTATTATTTTGGTTCCACCAGTCTTGAAAGGTCTTGATTTATGATCTTACCTGTATGGGTCGGCCAACCCATAAGTCGGCCAGAAAGGCCTCCGCTCAGAGGCATTTAGAAAGCCTTGGGATCTCTCTCTTTGAACGCTTCATTTTTAACAATAAATTGATCTTCTTATTTTACTTAATCTGATTTATTGTCAAATACATTATCCGACTATAAGCAATTAAAAAATAACAAGGAATAAAACAGACACAAAGAACCGTTCGAATAAACGAAATCAATTACTCTAAAATTTTAAGCACTTATTTCTCCGATTGACATCGCCTAATTAAAACTTTCTTCAGAATATTTTTTGTAGAGCATTTAGTAAGCTTTGGAATGGTAACCTTCCGCTTCCAAGATTGTCAACGGTTTTCTAGATACTAACGAAAGTATACAAAGTTACCAAAACTTTTCTTGTCTGTTAATAAAATATTTTATTCTAACCCTTCCTTTACTCCAAACGTAACCCAAATTTCAACATATTAGTGTTGATGAAATTCGAACAAGCAGAAAATGTTTCAACTGAATCCCATAATTAAGTACCAAAATCAAAGGCAAAAAGAACAGTTCGAATAAGCGAAATCAATTACTTTAAAGTTTTAAGCACTTATTTCTCCGCTTGACATCGCCTAATCAAAACTTTCATTAGAACCTTTTTTGTAAAGCATTTAGTAAGGTTTCTAAAGGTAATTTTTCGTTTACCAAGATTCTCAACCTTTTTCGAGATATTAAGGAAAGTATACAAAGTTACCAAAACTTTTTATGTCTGTTAATAAAATATATTATGCTAAACCTTCCTTAACTCCAAACGTAACAAAAATGTCAACATATTAGTTTTAATGAAAGTAGAACATGCAGAAAATGTTTTATCTGAATCCCATGATTGTAAGTACAAAAACCAAAAAAGGTATTTAAAAACTATTTTTCCTATTTTCTCGAAAACGGTTAAAGCCTTGAAAATGGTTTCATTCGTTTTCCTAGCCCAAGAAGCCTATAAAACGAGTACTTAGGCTTAAAAACGTAAGCGTTACGATTTTTTTTGTATATATGTATATATATATATATATATATATACAAATTTGAACCACCACCATTTTCGGTCTCTAGGGGTTCTGAAACGCAAAATTTTCTAGTGGGCACTTCTGGATTGCGTCATAAGATCAACCTTATAAGCGGCGGCGGAGGGAGGAACCGCGCTAAAAAGCCATTCATATTGTAATAATTATTGCCATGAACGTCAGAAGTGAAGCATAATTGAATAATTAACTATGAGTTAAAATTGCTTTATTCTATTCCAAATAACATGATTTTTTTCATGATTTATTTACTAATTAATTTTTTTTTATTTGACAATCAGTGATTTGAACTGGCGAAAGTTAACACTAATATCTAATAATATGTTTATATAATTACAATAAATCATTATATCATTTAAATCATGCTGTTGTCTAATTGTTTGCAGAAATTGTAATAATAATAATTAGTGTAAACATTAAGTGTATTATTAGAGACTAAATGTAATTAGCAAATGTCAGAACAATCACGGGATCCGTGATTATGGGATAAGGGCTCCAATAAGATAATCCGCCTTTGATCCTATCCGACCCTCTTAGAACCAATATGTCCACTATATTCCCACAGAGCAATTGACATTCTATATTGTTGTACTTACTGAAGGGGATTAGTAATCCAATAATCAAATGTAATATAATTAAATAAATATAGCCACTTAGAAACTTCGTCCCAATTTGATAACAGTAATAACAAATAATCTATATAAAAACTACTTTTCTGGCATAAAACGATTATTTAGCAGGAAGAACAAAACATCACAACGCTAGTAACAATAATGGAACTTAATGATAATTAATTATTTCAACTTAATTGAAAAAATTAACCTAAAAAGAGTAAGACTTCAATTTGGAAAAACACTAATGGTAAAAAGCACTATGTTATGTCCTAGAGTAAATTTTTGTTTTGTTTTTAATACTGTACATTACACAAGACGGCATATACCGCCATGACTAATTATAAAATCTCTTATTTTTAGAACAATTATTCCACCAGACTGGGATTTGCTACTTTCATTGCTTATTTAATTCGAAAAAGAACATTGCGGTTTATCCTAGATTTCCAAGTAATCGAGTTTTGGCATTCAAATTTTATCTATATTTTTATGATAACTGGACATTGTGTTCAGAGGAATTATTTGCTATTTCATATTTTACATTTTTTTTTTAAGTTTTCTCCTTTTAGAAATGGAAGCTAATGCTTCATTTAGGAATTCTAATTTCCCCGGGTATTGTAGCCCAGCTGCTTGCAAGTATATTGCTCTTTTTGACCTCAACTATAAAACACATTTACATTTCTTGGAAAATGTCTAAAAGCCACTACTCTCCCAGTTACTACTGCCCTGTTTTACAAAATAGTATATCTATAAAAGTATTTTTTCAGAGCTAAAACAAATACCTCTCTGAGCGAGGTAACAAAAAACAAACAAAAAAGTATAAAAAACAACAATTAGAAGAGGGCATTGAATAATTCCCAAACATTTTTTAGACACAAAGGTTCTAAGAATTTGTTCGAACAATACATATTTTTGTTAACTCTCGGCCATAAAGAACATAAAGGCCAACCTCTGACTAAACCAAACATTCGCTCTATCAGTACAGTACGTAACTATTTTAACTCATTGATCCTTTACTTTCCTAGATAAATTAACTGGTTATATATTCAATTATGTATTATGTACAATGAGAAATAAGTCATTGCTATTAGCGATTGCGGCGATGGACCATGAATGAATTACTTACTATATGCTTTGTATTTCTTTTTTAAATTGCAATGTCTACTTATACCTAATAGATGATTTTTGGGAGAGATTATCAACAGATTACCAGCCTTTCTTAGCCAGGAAAGGGTTGATGCCTTTTAATTGTTTCGAAAGAAAATCCACAACTCCTGATGGGAATCGAACTCACGCCTTAGCACTCACGGCCACCAGGATTTATGAGCTATTGAACATATGTAAAACTACTTCCTTCAATTAGTTATTTAAGAAGTGGTTTGGTTGGATGTACATTGGCCAGGGATGTTTGTAAAGATGAACCTTCCTTTCTCGAAAGTCTGAATGAAAGAGAAAAGATAAAAGGTATGTTTAACGCTTAAGGATATTATTGAAAACCATATCTAGACTCGTGATGTTATGAAAAAAAAAGTCTATATACAATACTGTAAAGAAAAGCAAATAAATAATAGCAATAAAATAAGGAAATACTAGATTGTATTTATTATCATGAAAATATATTAAGGAACAATATGAGTATCACAGCTTGACAGTAAAATACGCTTATGAAGATAAAAGGATAGGGGTATAATATATCCTGTTTATGAAACTAGAAGGGAAATATATGAGAATTTCAAGACAAAGCCTTCAAGTTTTTTTTATTTTTTACATCTTCACAGAAAAAAAATGCGTTTAATACACGCTTTACTGATTCACAAACAAACCACTTTTAAAGCTATCAACCTAAAGAATTTGCAGACAATATTCAAGCTTAAAAAATGGAAGGAGTTCAAAAACAAAATACGATGCTTGAATAAAATTTTACAGGCAAACAAAAATGATTAATATTCATTTTTTTGTGAAAAAATAAAATAGCCGCGATCGATATAAACTGGCAAATATGAGAATTTTCTGGAACGGAAAAGGTTGGAAGAGACATTAAATAAAATTCACTGACCCGGTGATGCTATCTACTGCTTCCATAGTTCAAACTGCACCAGTTTTTCCCACAACAAAACCCAATGACTTCATATTAGAACAAATCTCTCAAAAACTTAAACCTAAGTATTTCGAATTATTCTCTCAGATCAAAATTGTTACATTTATTATAAACTAAAATATATCGTATCTTTATCTGATTCCTGTTCGTACTTCAGACCAGGTGATCCCCTTTAGGAGGGGTTCAGTGATGGTCCGGATAATTTATTACGGCGAAAGAAGTTCCGAAGAACAATGCGTTCTCAAGTTTCAAAATCAGGTGAAATAAATGCTGCACCACCACCCATCCCAGTGATCAACGAAGCTAAGCAACGTCGGGCGTGGCCAATACCTAAATGGGTGACCGAACTCGTGCTATTGGCATTTTAAAAAGGGGGGGGGGTGGCAACATGTAAATAGACCGACACTAACAGCCTAGACGTAGAAACGCCGTAAAAAAAAAATAACGGTCTCCTCTCAATAAACAAATTTCACAAAGGTAGAGAGCCTTTTAAATTACGATCCTAATATCCACACGCCATGATTTTAGGAAAACGAATTCGAAAACGCGCTAACTAATACAATGGTGATATTTTATTTTGACAAGAGGATATTGCATCCGGTAAAAAAATTACCTGTTATTGAAATATCGAAGGATATATACGCAGTTCGATTTCTAGAAAAAAAAAGTGTATATTTTAACGAGAGGAAACTTTATTTAAAAAAAAATAATAAAATGGGCTGCCCAATTATGTTGATTTGCTAGATACACAGCGTGCTTAGCATCCATTCGGAAATAAAATTAATTTACAGGCTGAAGATGGAAGGATCATATGGTACATTAATAGAGATTTTTAGGACGGTTTAATTTATAAGAATATCAAATATTCTTCCAATAATACAAAAATGAATACATTTCAAAATACAATAGGAAATCATCAACCCAAATTAACCCAACATCTGAAATCACTTCAAGGGATTCAAGCTGAAATTTATATTAATAATTTACAATTCAACACATTTGTCTTATCTGGCTACACTACTGACTTATCCGTCCACGTATATATCTGAGTACGTGGGCCAACTGACCTCACATTAAATTATACAAAATGGTAAAGCAGTGCCATTCGTTCGGATTATCTTAATAGGGCAATTTATTTCTTCTGACATAAAGATATGTTACATCAGAATGGAGGAAAACGGGAGTTTAATTTATTTCAGACAAATTATATATATCTTTCAGTTTTCAGATTTTCATTTCGTTATTTAAATAAACACTATATAAATAACGAAATTAAAATCTTCTCAAGATTGTTTTATGTTTAATAGGATTTAATAACTACCCGCCATACCACCAAAATAACAGTCAAGATTAATATAACATTATTACTATTTAGTTTTATTGCTGGATTTTAATGAAGGCGATTTGCTAATAGGAAGATCTAGAAAGAAAGGATGCCTTTAAACTAAATGATAATGAATCCTAAAGAATTCAAGAAGGCTATACGTATAATATCGTTTATAGAGTAGCATTACTGTAAAGTAGATTTTTTTAAACACCCAAAAGACTGTGTTTATAATCTAAAATAAAATAGAAGATATATAAATATATAAAGTTGCTATCAGAAGGCCCTATTCCACGCGGACGAAGGTACGGGCAGAGCTAGTTAAAATTACAAAAAAAATAGGTGTGTGTTTTATAGCACTTAATTATTGATTTTCCCCAGGTTTTCGACGCAGGATGGCTTCTTAAACTGGAGCATTATCCCCCTCATGTACGCCGAAGTGACCTAACGCTTCAAAGCATTCAAGACCCTAGCCTAGAGACCAATAGCTATCTCCTCTGCCCTATTAATACTGAAGGAATTATTTCAGTTAACTCAGTAATTTTTTACTCCGCACTAGCCAGACCACTGACCAAACTAAAATAATACTCATAATCTGCAAGCGAACAAAAAATATCAGTAGTGTCTAACTTTCTCTCTCTCTTTCTTTTTCTTTTTTTCCCCTTCTGCTTGTAAAAAAAACATGGGAGTTATTGATTAAAATCCCAGCCTGTCAAATTAAATAATCAAAATTAAATAAATATTGGTATATTAAGCCACTGGCAACGCATGTTGTGATAAATATTGTTATTTAATAAATTAATATAGTTTGTTTTCTGTTTATACTGTAGGAAGAAGTTAAATTATTACATTCCGTGCTTGATGTCGTAAATTCTTTCATGATTTGCTACATTCCTTCGGAAAGTACTAAAAATAAAATGATAAGCTTTTCTCATTATTATTACTATTATTATTAGTATAGATAATAATAATATTAATAATGGGTAATAAGTGATGAGGGAGTAGAAGCCGACAAGCACTAGCTATGCGGTAAAGTGTTGAGTTAATAGTGGCCAAGGACTGGAGGCGGTTCGCCACTGTAGCCCATCCACCTGTAATTAGTTCGGTCACCAAGGACATCCACTACTCGAACTGTTATCTTAACTCCTACTACAGTATCAATTAATTGTCAACGAAAAAAAACCCACAAGAACGGTCGACTTTGACCTAACCTATAACACCCCCCGTATCAAGACATACATGTATGCCAAGTTTGGTAAAAATCGGTCTAACGGTGTGGATTTTTATTAAAAAACAACAACATACAGACAGCAGCTGGTAGACGTTTTTGACCTGTCCTATGACAATCCCTTGATCAAGACCAACCTATGTGCCCAGTTTGATCAAAATCTGTCAAACGGTGTGGGTTTGTATAAAGAACAAACATACAGACAGACAGATGGTAGCCGTTTTGACCTAGCCTATGGCAATCGCCGTTTTAAGATCTACCTGTGTTCCAACTTAGGTCAAAATCGGTCGAACGGTGTGGATTTCTATAGGGAACAAACATACAGACAGACAGCTGGTAGAGGTTTTTGACCTAGCCTACGGCACTCTCCAGATTAGGATCTACCCGTGTACCGAGTTTAGTCAAAATCGGACGAACGGTGTGGATTTGTATAAGGGACAAACATACAGACAGACAGCTGGTAGAGTTTTTTGACCTAGCCTAGGAGATTTCTCGTATCAAGACCTACCATTATTCCAAGTTTGGTCAAAATCGGTCAAACGGTGTGGATTTGTATAAGGAACAAACAAGACAGACACGTGATTTATATATATATATATATATATATATATATATATATATATATATATATATATATATATATAGATTAGAAACGTAATTAAATTCAAGTTTTGTTAGGAATAAATTGTTTCCTCCCATTTAAATAACAAATATTCCCAACATTAAAAAAATTAAGTTTGGAAAAAATATGTAGGTACAGTAACCCCCTACAGTAACCCCCTGCAGAAATGAATTTGTGCAGGACTATTTATTTGTTATGATTAAAACTTTTATCTCACTCTAAAATTATATATTATTTCTATTCTATTTAATCCTAGGAGAGCGGTTAAATATTATATTTAAAACAAACATATAAAGCAAATATAGTGAACCATATAGTTTTTGTAATTTTTGAAATTGGTACACATTCTTGAGAGTCACCTAAAAATTAGTATAGATCAGATGTGACACGTTGTTAGGACATTTGTTGGGACTCAATTATTATTTAACAGCTAGAGGTAATATTGTAGCGTTTTAACCATCTCCTGACAAGAAAAAATAGTCGGTAAATCTGATTCCAGATTTAATATCTTGCTCGGTTGTCAGATGTGAATATTGCGGTCGCAGGCTATAATCATAATCTTTTACTTAGTTTCTTTACAAAAATGTTCATTATTCATTGACTCGAACTTCATACCCTACATTTAGAGGAATATTTGGTCGGAGGTGGCTCAAGAATTGGCTATAAGACTCATAAAGAATTTGTTTTTTGTTTTTTTACGGCGCTTCGATATCTAGGCCATTAGCACCGACTTCCAGGGTGTAGAGAGGAATTTTCCCAACGAGCCATGAGATGGGAAAATTCCTTCCGCCTGTGGGAATCGAACCCATCATCTCCCGCATATGAATTTAAAGGTTTAGCCACTAGACCACGGGGGGAGGCCCCAGATTCTTAATTTTTTCCATTCCGGTCGTAATGATAGTTATACTGCAACGGTATGGGTTGTAAGTATCTAAAGAGAAGGATAAGTTACAAAAATAAACGAATGCCCGATCCCCGCTGGAGGGACGTTTTATACGAAAGAATCTGGAGGAATATGACTCTTGTTGTACAATTTCCTAGACGGAATAGAAGAGCCCATTGCATAGCTCCATCTATTTTAAATAATAACAATACATTCCACATTCAAATGGGGCCCTTGGGGCCCTTGTGAAAAAATTCTCACCTTAAGATATGAAATAAAGAAAGAGGAAAATGGAGACGGCGAGGGAGAAGACATGCGTGTTTTCTAAGGTAGAAGCCATTTTTCCCTAGAAGACTGTTAGAGTCGGATGTTATCTGCTTATAGCACAAGGAGTATATAAGAATGCCATAAAACCCTACTTTGAATTTCTAAGAATTCCGTTTTTTTTCCTACAGCTCTCACAACCTTTTAACTCAATACACAGAAAAATCGAAATCTTTGCCATGAGTGGTAAAGAATCCAGGATCATAAACCCCTGGTACGATAAATAAAGGAATAAGGGATAATAAAAATTAATAGTAGTAAAAAACTCCTCACGTAAATCTTTAATAATATATATCACCTCGGAGGCCAGGTGTCCGTAAATCAAAATAATTATAATCACATTCTATGTTACAAGTTTTCAACCCCTACCGGTTGGGGAGGATAATGTTTAAAGCTGATATTATCGGCCTACATCTGAAGATAGTAACTGAGGCCTAAAAAGTAAGAAGTTTACCTTGAGAGTAGAAGCACGACTAAACTTGAGTGATCTCCTCTATCTAAACTATTCCCTCCTCTATCTAAACTATCTGTCTATTCAAACTCCTCGAAATCGAAAACTCATTAAAAAAATAAATTTTAGGAATAATAAGAAGAAAATAATACTTTATTTTTCATAAAGAAAACCTTGTTTAGTATGAAGGTAAAATAGACTATATGGTTAACCCCCAATAACAAGCTAGTCTGATATATGCTCCGATAATGTAATCACATCTATACAATAATTAATATTATTACGATTAAAATAATAATTATGTTAAATTTAAAATATTAAAAATTGGATTATTAATAAAGAAGAGATTGTTAAAAATTCAGAATGGATTGTGATGTGTGAAATGTTAAACTAGATCCAATATGTCACAGGGATGAGGGATGGTAAGCAATACAGTGGCTGTGAGGGCTGGTCACCTTCACCGCAGACCCGAAGTCACCACAAACTATATCATCCAGTTACCACAACATTACCGCTCAATTCAATCATATCCCCATTAGAGAGAAGATATGTAATGTAAATGTACTCCACGATCAGTCACGAGAAATTACATATTTATATTACCTCGTAGTCTTTTATTTCGGTAAATATAGGATGTAGCAGAGGCTCTTAAAAATGTCCGGGAATCTCTAAACAAAATAATCGAATTTCTAAAAATCTAGAGACCATATGAAATAAAATAAAATAATGATAAACATTGCAGGGAGCAAATAATAAGTGCAGTTGCTTGAGGCTTTAGGACTCCTCATACCCAATACACAGTATACACTCCAGGATCACCTTCCCTGGGCGCTTTACCAGGAAGTAGGAATAAAATGTACTATCCAGAAAGCGGTAAAACTAAAGTACTGTCTAGGCTTGCACGAATCTGCAGTGAAGCTGCTCCAGGGAGAATAATTTGCTAGATATTGGCGTCGGAAGCAATGAGAAAGGTGCTCCGACGCCGTACTACCCTGTACGATCAGGGATATTTAAGCAGTAAGCATTAAAGCATAGACGAACCTGTAGGAGTGAGATCTTTCTCACGGTCGTGTCGGAAAGTGGCCAAAAAATACACAAAAAACGCATGAAATCTATCTGGCCACAACAGCAGACCACTGTAGATGCAGTACCACTAGATGCAGCGAGAGTCGTACGATACTATATAAATATCAAAAATATTTATATATGTTTAAATAAAAAAGATATATATATATATTATTTAGGATATAAATTTACGAAATAAGTTGAAATCCCCCAGAAAACAGAGAAAATCCACCCCGTAATAACACTACATTTAATTTGAATATATTTTAGTACCAATAATTGTATTATTAAATATTAATATTAAGTAAAGTGTGTATCCAAGAAAACACACACACACACACACACACACACATATATATATATATATATATATATATATATATATATATATATATATATATATATACATTCGTGTAAATATAAGTTGTATGTATTAAGTAAATCTATGTTGTTAATACTAAGCAGATATATTGTTGTATTTAATAAGAAATAGTAATCAATTAACAAAAAATAAATAAACAAGTAAAAAAAAAAAAAGAATAAACTTGAGCAATAGAAATAAATAAAATAATTTCTATTTGCTAAGCAAGCAGATAAATAACATAATATTTACTTAGACTACATGTACTTTGTGTTAAGTGTAAGAACCCAATGAATAATACATATAATCGTATAAGAACGACACAAAAACACGAACATATATATACTTTAGTGTGTATAAACTTGTAGTAACTTATTTAAATATAAAATTACATCCTAACTCTATTACCTAGTTGGTAGGACTAGTAAAGAGTTGGAATTTATCATAAAAAAAACTCATGAATGCAACCTCAATGCACATCTTTGAAAAAGTGCTAAATTTCTATATTTGAACTACAAAGATGCTTCAAAAAATAATGCCGAAGAATGAATCGAATTACCTACAAACATTTGATAAAAAAAGAAAAAAAAATGGTTATTCAGGGGGAAAAAAGTAGAGAGCACTGCTTCCAATCACAAAGCAAAGTGAATTAGCACCGGCCAACAAAAAATTAGGGAAAAAGAAGGGAAGCAGGTAAACAAAGCTTCTATGGACTAGAGTTGTATTCGGTTATTACGGATATATCTAAATGTTAAAAACGAATGTCTTCTTCCCTATAATTATTTATCACTTATACGCATTAAATATTATCGCACCTTTTCTTTTCTTTTCTAAAAAAAAAAGCCATTACCACTGGTGGGAATCAAATTCACGATCTTAGGCACTATAATTACCAAATATTTTAACGCTATTTATCTTAAAATAATCTTAGTATTGATATTATGGCCCATTTCTCTTACATGAGTATTTCTGAAAGTGTAAAGGGAAGAAAACATTTTTTTTATGAGTGCGAAAAAAGATAATCTTCTTCGTAGCGTAGTGTTAATTAAGCAGTGCGCTTTCTACGCATAAGCACGGTCAGTTCGTCGCAGCCCTATCAGCGCAATCCTCGTTAATCTGCCACTATACTTTATTGATGGAAAGAAACAATGGGTGGGTGGATGAAAGACTTTTTTTTCCTGCTCAATTAGTAGTAACGAGTACTGAAAATAAGATTATAATATTATATAATTTTTCGAACAGGCCATTTTGCACAGTGTTAGCTGATTTGCAAGTAGTTCGAGCTAGAAGACATAATATGTCGCCCGGTATGTTGCATTGCGTAGGCAATTGCGTCTATTTACCAAAACCATCTGATTTAGATTGGACCATAACTGAAATGTATATTTGTTGGTGCAAAAAGAGGAATTTATATATTATTCAATAATAAACTTAAAATACTAATTTCTTAGGTCAGAACTGCAGGGATCGTGCACAATAATCCAAATGAATGTTTTGGGATCACAATTTTCCGTAAATTTAGGTATGGGTGGAAGAGAACATGAAGTGTATAATCGAAGAAAATAATTATGAATTGATGCTATGAACTTTGATATAACATCGATTATTATCAAGGTACATGTATTTGCAGGTTAAAGAGATCTGTGCTATTACGTAATGGGCCATGATGTTATTTCAGTCTCACTTACGTAGTAAACCAACAGAGTTATATTCAACGTTGCACATATACTTAGTTGACGGCTCATAAAGGCAAAATAGGATGGTCATTTGTTATTGTATTGGAATGGTATGTTTCATATTCGAATGTATCTTTTCCCCGTGTTCTGCATAGTTTCAGGCCCACGAGTATTATATTATGTTAGCTTAATTTTTTCCCTCTTTAGGGCTTTCGCCTAGTAAAATTATTGAAAAAATATAATATTCTGCATCGTCATTTTGGATCCTAAAAGGATCCTCATGAATTGGAAATTATTAGTCATGTGATAGGGTGAAAACTGAATAAAGCTTATCAAAGTTTAATACAAGATAGTCCAGGACGTCTTCTATTAAATCATTCTAGGAACAAGGATATATATTATTAATCCGTTTCAGATAGAAGGGGGGGGGGGGGTTATATCCGTAGAATCCTACTCCCTAGGGAGGGAGAGAGTATGGATTCCTGGGCGATGGAACGGAAAAAGGACCAGGAGCATAAGTTTTTCAATAGCACAACTCCGGGGACTTCCTAATCGAATCCTAAGATTCTTAAGCTTCTATTAAGATTCCTCAAGGGTCAGACATCCATTCCCTGATTTTAAATCATCTCAAATATGAATTCTAATTTAACCGATCCTTCTGATTTTCTGAATGAATAAAAGTTTTTCACTCTTAAAAACGCAAGGAGTAGTAGAATGGTGTTATTTCTTACAACATTCGAACCAAACTAAACATCACTGAGCATGGGCGTATATAAGGGAGGGGCTGCAGCCCCTCCCGAAATTTTCATTTGATGGTAAAAACTTGTCGTAAAACTATTAAAAATAAATTAAATAAGATCACTTAGTTCATAAAAAATATTTTATTTTACGTGTAATAGCGTTTTAGTTGCCTAAAACTATTCGAAGATCTTAATTGTTAGTATTCCATAACCCGGAAATGGTCTCAGCCCCCCCCCCCGAAATTTTCCCAGCCCCTCCCGAAATTATTTTCTATATACGCCCATGTCACTGAGTTGCTAAAAAACTTCATACTTCCAGAAATTATGAACATACAACGAAATAAGTATAAATTTAATTTTGAATTCGCCCTGCCTAAAGTTCTCAAGGCTGTTCAGATAAAAGAGCTTCTTCTAAAGATAAATATTTCTCCTTTCTAAACAATAGCAAAAGGAAAAAATTCAGTAATTCATAAATTATACACATGCGTCTCATGGAATAAGGACCTAACAACGAGATTGTGAACTAACACTAATTAACCTTTTTAAAGACCATTCGTTGTACAGCTGGACTATGATGACGCAATAGAAAGAAGCCAAGATGCCTTTGGTTGAATGAGAAGGAAGATGAGGTCACCAGTATCAAGAATATTGGATATTGTGCTATGCTGAAGAAAGGAACTCATATGTATGAATACAAGGAATAAATAGGATATGGAATAAACTGGATATATCAAAGAAAAAAAAACAGCCGCGAGAGAGAAAAAGGACATAATATAACATAGACCGACTCGAGAAATAGTGGGATCAAGGTTCATCTTTCGAAACATAAATGAAACACGTTGGCCACAGGAATTCAAAACAAAAAAGGCAGGTAAGTGGCAAATAATGAATATTTTTTAAAAGGGTGGCAAAGGTATTTAACATTTTTTCAATCCGGCGTCTTCTTCGAACAGCTCAGAGAAGTGGAAACTAAATTTCAGAAGATTGTTGGTGAATGCAGACGACGAATCAATCAGGTTTTACTACATTAGGCGGATTGGTTCTGACTCTAAACCTAAGTTGTATAAAACTTGAAAATGAAAAGAATTGATAGAATATGTGATCGATCACCTCAAAAAACGTTTTTAACGAGCGATGTCATGTTAAAATAATAACTTGGAAGATCCAACAGATAAGAAGCATATCTACACAGATTGTTTCATTTGAAGTTCCTAGATTAAAATCTGTTTAGTTTGATTTTTTTCACTAATGATCCAAACAAAAATCAAATGGCATGTTCTTCGAAGTGCCAGAAAGCGGCATCCACTTTAAGAAGAATGCAATTACACAAATTCTCTCCACCATCACATAGATTTAAATGTTGAAACTAATGAATTTAGAAAGCGAAAATGAAGTTACATGCTCCCCATAATGCAGTTAGGCTAACATCCTCCGCCTGGATGGAGGTACCTTATTGCAGATGACATCCTCAGCTTCCAGAGCAGGGGCCTTACAATGGCAGACATCAAGGACATTAAATATGATTGTTTTGCAACATGGAATTCTCTACATAGAACATTGTTATATTCAGGTTGGAATTCCAATTTCGCTTTATAAAATTGGCAAATAAATAACGGAGAGTATATGAATTAAAACGCAAAGTAATTGGGCCTCCATAAATAATATATTGGCTTATATACATTATGTACAAACTAACCCCCCCCCCTTCCAATAGACCGATTTAGTTCATTTTCACAACACTTCTTTCTTATTAGATAGCCAGGAAGTATATAGAGATTCGTAACAATACAACAGAAATTACGACCGGTATAAGGGAATTAGTAATTTCTGTCCGAAGTAAACCCCCCCCCCCCCCTTTTAGACAACCGATTTAGTTAATTATTACAACAAATGTTTCTCTTCGGTTGACCACAACAAATACCGAGTTTCGTGGAAATATAACAAAAATTATGGCTGGTATTGACAAATAACTACTTTGGCTCCAGAGTAAACCCCCCTCCGGATAGACCGATTTTGTTGGTTAAGAACTCGTTCAATCGTTTGACGGGGGAATACTACATACTAAGTTTCGTGGCGTAAAAACAAAAACTCTGGCCTGTATCGCAAATATATTATGTATATATATATATATATATATATATATATATATATATATATATAAATTTTAACTGTCATTTTCGGTGTCTACTGGGTAGGATCGATAAAGATTCGAAGAAATTTTTCAAAAATTCCGTCATGAGTGCAACCTCAATAGCTACTTTCCTTCGGAGGAAAGTGCTAAAATGAAGCATGTAAAGTGAAGTTGACGAGTTTTATGTATGCATGACCTTCCTCCTATTCAAATAATATATTGAAGGAAAAAAGGGTCACAACATTATAATAATAAAATATTATGTTATTTGGTACAAATATTAAGATACATACAAATCATTCTGGCCGTGTTTCAAGATCAATACATTACTTACTCATATGAATTAACAAGATGATTCTTTTACGGAATCACCTAACATAAGGATCAGAATACATCTTTATATTAATTGATTTTTTTCAACATACTTTAGTAAAACCTTGGAGGATATATTTTCTACGAGCTTGGTTTATAAGAAGTTTATGAAGGAAATATTGGGAGAACATGGAGAAAGAGTAGAAGTGGCTAGGTGCTGAAGGAATGTATTGAATTCGAAGGAGGCAAAGCAACAGTATGCTTGCCCACTCGACCGGGAAGCAATACGATATATGCCTTCACCTTTATAGCACGACTTCCACCTTAGCCCTCTCCTAGGCACCCTTCCATAAATATTTTTCCCTGTTATATTTGCTAACAATTGGCAGCGTACAGTGCATAATCGTCTGCTCATATAACTGTATAGTCGAAAATGTATTTTGGCAAAGGAGTTGTTTAACTATGGAACATTCCTCACAAAGGTATTTAGTTTAAACAGCATAACAGAAATTTCGTTTTGAACAGAGAATTATTATTAATATTCTTCTACAGCAAAACCCAAAATTTTGATGAACTCATTTTGCTTGAAAAAAAAAAAAAATGCTCATTTGTCTACAGAGTTTTACAGCAAGAAACTAAACATTACGGCCCATTCGGGTAAATTAATAATTTTGTTCCTGAGTCCACCATTCCAAAGATTTAATTTATTTTTAGATCATTCTTTACCTTTGGCTGAGCGCAATGGGTATCGAGCTTAATTGCAATATAACAACACTATCCGGCGCTAATGGCCAAGATGTAGATGCGCCGTAAAAAAAACAAAAAAAAAAACAACACTATCGACATTAGAGTCATATTAATGATTTTAAGACCTCTGTCCCACTCCCTACATAGTGAAATTAGTCTTTAGACTTCATGGTACCACTTCGATATTTATAGTTATCAAGGGGCTAATTGTAATGATTTTCAAGAAAAAATAAATAAATAAAGAATTTCGTTTCTGAGTGTTCAAAAACGAAGAGAGAAGAAAACTTATACACATCTAATTTGGTTCTCCCATAGCTCAGGAAATGGGAAGTGGTATTCTTGTTTCGCAGAAGTAAGTTTTTTTAAAATATTTATAACTCAATATTTTGTGACGTGGGAAGTACAACTATTCAGTCCGTGTCACCGAATAATGACTCTAAATGCGTTTTTTATGGAATAGAATTTACTATGTTAAAATCCTTTAACAAGAAAATTTGTCATGACAAGAAACTGAACTAACTTTGATATTAGATATTTTTTAAAACTAAATAGTCTGTAAGATTTCGCTTCGTTCTGTTTTTCTTCCTATGTTACACTCCATTCCCTGGCCTACCATCAACAAGCCCTCCCTCAATGTTCTTCCTTGGATTTTCTTCATCGTTGTCGTTTGTATCATTAGTAGTATTAGCAAGTTCGACGTAAAAGTAGACAACCAGATTTATTAACACAAAAGTTAATTTCTCTATATAGGAAAAAGTCCGTCACGCAGGAGCTGCATAACTAAGCACTTTCCTCAGAATTTGGGTAGTGTAGACTGCTTTCCAGAACAATTTGCTTAAAATATCCTACATAAATAAAATAAAAACGTGAATAGTTCTCTTTTAATTGTGTAATGAGTAACTGATCAATTATTAATTTGCTTCCAGAGTTATGTTTACACATGGTACCTACTACACTACGTAATAAATACAAAAAACCTCATATTATCGTATTTTGATCTAACGCAGGAACAGGATACAGTCACTCTAGTGGTAGATAGCGCTCCTTGCGGCGGCTTTGTGAACCTACGTCTGACGGGCTTTTCTATTGAAATATATTACAAATTAAACCCCCGCTTTCCGATTGACCGATTCAGCTCATTTTTACAACACTTCTTTCTCATGAGTTACCCACGACGTATACCGCGTTTCGTTACAATACAGCAGAAATTACGACCGGTATGAGTATATTAGGAATTTGGGTCCGGAGTAAACCCCCCCTTCTAATGAACCGATTTAGTTTATTTTTACAACACATATTTACCTGTAGATTACTACTACGAATACCGAGTTTCGTCGAAATATACCAAAAATCACGGCTGGTAGTGGCGAATTGGTATTGTGGGTCTGGAGTAAACCCCCCCCCCCCCCTCCTAATGAACCGATTTAGTTTATTTTTACAACACATATTTACCTGTGGATTAGCACTACGAATTCCGAGTTTCGTCGAAATATACCAAAAATCACGGCTGGTAGTGGCGAATTGGTATTGTGGGTCCGGAGTAAACCCCCCCTTCTAATGAACCGATTTAGTTCATTTTTATATCTCACTTTTCTCTCTATATTACCACTACGAATACCAAGTTTCGTTGAAATATAACAAATATTACGGCTGACATAGTCAAATTAGTGTTTTGGGTTCGGGGTAAACCCCCCCTTCTGATGGACCGACTTTGGTGGTTAACGAACTCGTTCAATCGTTTGCTAATTGAATGCTATATACCAAGTTTCGTGACGAGAAAACAAAAACTCTGGCCGCTATCGTGTTAACAGACACACATATATATATATATATATATATATATATATATATATATATATATATATATAGATATATATAAATTTTAACGAGGGTCATTTTCGGTGTCTACTAGGTAGGATCGATAAAGATTTGAAGAAATTTTTCAAAAATTCCGTCATGAGTCCAACCTCAATAGCTACTTTCCTTCGGAGGAAAGTGCTAAAAGTGATAATTTGCCTAATATACCCAAGAAATGCTGAATTCTTACCCAACTTTAGTGCAACAGATAATGGCATTAAGATTGATGTAATAGTTCTATTAAATAAAATTGGTTCAATTCCCACTGTGGGGTGGTGGCTTTTCTTTAGAAAAAAGAAAAGGCATCAGCCCTATTGTTGCTAGAGAAGGGTGGTAACCTATAGATAACCCGTCCCAAAATTCTTATTTCATGAAAAGGCTGGATAGATGTTAAATAAACGTATTATTAAAAAAAAAATGATAAGGTACGTTCAAATTTAAATAAATAAATGGACGGCGGATATGGAAGTGCTTTATTAAAATTAAAACTACTAATGGTGGTTTATATTTAGTGAAAAATGAGAAACATCTAATGGCTTAATGGTGAAAACCTGCTCAAATAAACAATACCAGATGTTATTAAAGTGGCTGTATTTATGTTACAGCCATGTTGTAACAACTTGTGTTTTGAGAAAATACATTTTAACAAAGAGTCCCCGCCAATTCTTGTGTAAGATGTTATTTTCAAAGGAGTACGGTACCAAAATAAGCTCTCTAGAACATCTGAGAGCGACTGCGATGAAAGATACTTCGATCTTCACTGAGGAGAAGGGGGAAAATAAACCTAGAGCACATTTACGAGTATACACTGACCTTGTAAGAGCTAAAATTTCGAACTATCACTTTACAAATTTCGTAAATATGACCACTTTCCAACAATGTGGTTCGTCTTTGTTTTATGTACAAACATGCTTTAAACAATTTTACAATTTTAGAGATAATAAAACAAAAAAACTTTTGTTCTCTAAAAGAGGGTATGTATGCACCTTCAAAAACGGTACAGAAGCACCTTCACAAATGGTACATATTTAAAATCTTATGAAACGTGTGAATGATGAAGAAAATACTTAACCCATTTTGAAATGATATGATGAGAATATAAAAAAGTTTCAGAGTAAATAACAATATTTCCTGAAATGCTTTTTTGCAGTTTTAGTGTGGAAGAAAAAAGGAGTTTCCTTCTTATAATTTACGATTACAATTCGAAAGAATCTTTAAGTACTTTTAGCGTGAATTATAGGAAATGAATGAACTCCTAAAACATTATGCTCGACAGTAAATCTAGGAGCCATTCTCTATCTGTTAAATCGAGCTCCCCCCTCCCTTCTAATTTAAAATCAATTATATCCTTTGGAATTGGTAGGGGACTTTAAATCACTTCTATGGACTTCTATTAGTCTATCAATTCGTGTAAAGTACGATCTGTACAGTATTCAGTACAGAACAATACTCCATCTCAAACCCAGGACACCAATTAAATGATGGCAAGGGGCAACGAGAAAAGGTTGTTAAGAAATGCATAATTATTATAAATTATTATATATCGGATAAAAACACCACACAAGATCTTCAACGATTTCTCAGGCCTTATCCAGATAATGCCTAAGGATGGGTTTACACTAGGATAGTTATTGCAGGATATTTATATCAGAGAGAAATTCTGACTAATGGAAACCATGTTAAATGTATGTCTGACATAAATTGCTCATGGTTTACACTAGTCAGAATTTCTCTCATATAAATATCCTGCAATAACTATCCTAGTGTAAACGCACCATAACATTAAACAAATAATATTAAGTTATATTAATTTAATTGCAAAGAAAAGGATCAGCTCGAAATGGAATTGTAAGCTCAGACTCTGAAAAAAATCATAATGAAATAAAAATAACAAAATAATAAGTTAATCAATTCTTTTTTTATATATTCTTTTTTAATTATATAAAAATTCGTTTAGAGCCTTCTACTCAAATTCAGGTACATAAATATACTTTAGGCCCACCCGACAATCCTATGTAATGTACTGTATAACATACAGTCTTCTTTTACGTACATGGCCACCGCACATGCACGAACGCCAGCGGACACTTTGTTGTAATGATTTTTTCCAGTTTAGTTATCGCTGAAGCTGGTAAAGAAACAGAGGGTAAACTACTGCTTAGATATAATACTACTTATCAAATCTAAATTCCGTGGTCAAATTCATATTATTATGACAGTGTTTAAATATCTAAAGTTATTGCGAGGAGGTTAAGGTAAGATTGAACAGTAAGAGGTGCATCCCGTAATACGGAGGGTACGAGTCATTATTTAATCTAATACAATTACTGAAATATCCAAAGCCAACAGAGAAGGGTAAAATATGTTTAAACTTTTATTCACTCAAAGATTCACAAAAAAAAATTACTCTTAAAGCAGCGTAACAGTATTCCTATTACTTTGATTGTTACGAAACAACCCTGTATGCCTTATGAAAAATATCGTGCAGGCAGAGTTTTTTTAGACGGTGGATATCTGAAAAGGTAACAAATCATGAAACGATTTGAATATGTGCTATAAAATGAAGGAAAAAACTTTAATTTTTTCATTTCGATTATTTTGATAATTGTATTTCAGCTCTTAAAATGAGAGACAACTGGAGGCCCGGTGGGCGAAAGTATAAAGGCGTGATGTCTTAACACTCCGTGCCAAGGATCGTTGGTTCGATTCCTACAATGGGGTGGTGGCTTTTCTTAAGAAAAAAGAAAAGGCATCAGCACTATCCTGGCTAGATGAGGGTGGTAACCTATAGATAACCCGTCCTAAAATTCTTAGTTAATAATAATGGACGTTAAAACTTAAATAATTTACAGACAAAACAATTAACTTATTCTCAATAACAGTGCATCGCATATGATGCAGGAAATTGTCCTAAGCAAGAACTATGATTCTAAGAACATTATTACTTTTAGCACTTTCCTCCGAAGGAAAGTAGCTATTGAGGTTGGACTCATGACGGAATTTTTGAAAAATTTCTTCAAATCTTTATCGATCCTACCTAGTAGACACCGAAAATGACCCCCGTTAAAATTTATATATATATATATATATATATATATATATATATATATATATGCATATATATATATGTGTCTGTTAACACGATAGCGGCCAGAGTTTTTGTTTTTTCGTCACGAAACTTGGTATATAGCATTCAATTAGCAAACGATTGAACGAGTTCGTTAACCACCAAAGTCGGTCCACCGGAAGGGGGGGTTTACCCCGAACCCAAAACACTAATTTGACTATGTCAGCCGTAGTATTTGTTATATTTCAACGAAACTTGGTATTCGTAGTGGTAATATAGAGGGAAATGTGAGATATAAAAATGAACTAAATCGGTTCATTAGAAGGGGGGGTTTACACCGGACCCACATTACCAATTTGCCACTACCAGCCGTAATTTTTGTTGTATTTCGACGAAACTCGGTATACGTAGTGGTAATCTACAGAGAAAAATGTGTTGTAAAAATAAACTAAATCGGTTCACTAGAAGGGGGGTTTACTCCGGACCCAAATTACTAGTATACTCATACAGGTCGTAATTTCTGCGGTATTGTAACGAAACGCGGTATACGTCGTGGGTAACTCATGAGAAAGAAGTGTTGTAGAAATGAGCTGAATCGGTCAATCGGAAAGCGGGGGTTTAATTTGTAATATATTTCAATAGAAAAGCCCGTCAGACGTAGGTTCACAAAGCCGCCGCAAGGATAGCTTTCTACCACTAGAGTGACTGTATCCTGTTCCTGCGTTAGATCAAAATACGATAATATGAGGTTTTTTGTATTTATTACGAAGTGTAATAGGTACCATGTGTAAACATAACTCTGGAAGCAAATTATTAATTGATCAGTTACTCATTACAAATTTAAAAGAGAACTATTCATGTTTTTATTTTATTTATGTAGGATATTTTAAGCAAATTGTTCTGGAAAGCAGTCTACACTACCCAAATTCTGAGGAAAGTGCTTAGTTATGCAGCTCCTGCGTGACGGACTTTTTTTCATGGCAAACGTTAAAAACATATAAAAAAAGAGTTATGCTATTTTACAGATGTGATACATAACCTTAGGAAATATTTCTTTATTTACTTCGAACAAACCTATAATATAAACAGATAAAAGGAGTAATGTCAAACATTTTTACATCCATTTATTTTTAGATGACATTTATTTTCTTTTGGGAATATGCAGAAATCCGAACCACCATATATATATGACAAGCAAAGAAACCACGACTTATCAGCAGGGATTTGATATCAATAAGAAAGTAGAATAAATTCTGAATTTATATAAAGCAAAAAGAGAAAACAAAAGGACTGCCCGAGGGAGTAAGACTCCAGCGAGTATATGCTTTATTTTTCTAGACTCGATAAGGGAAGGGCAGATAAACTAAGATCCGGATATAGGAGATGGTCTGGAAAGGAACCAGGGGGATATATTGGTGTATAGGTTTTCTCCGAGCCAAACTTTACCCGGCCGTGGTTTCATACCGAATACATGCTTCATTACTAACCAAAACTTTCATCAGAACTAAGTTAATGTAAACGTTCTATGTTATGTTTAAACAAACTGGACAGGCAATGTTGCTCCTACACTGGGGAACGCTGGAATAATTCATTATAAATAATAAAGGAATTACACCAATTTATACAAATAATTACATATATGCAAATATATACATATATGTATGTGTATGTGTGTGTGTGTGTGTATATATATATATATATATATATATATATATATATATATATATATATATAAATTAGTTAGTTATACCATTATAGACTAAAAAATATTAAACCTATAGATTCATACTTTACTAAAATCTAACTGACTGACACACGACAAAATACAAAATTAAACACAAAACTATATTTTACTACAAAATCTTACCAACTAACGAAGTTAAAATCTGTTTAATTACCAATTAGTTAACATATTTGAATATTTTATAATTAAATGAATATGTAATATGGTATTTTTGAATGAATGAGGACATATATGTAATAATGTACTTGGATATGCACGTTCAAGCACATTATTACGAAGGCGATTCGCTCCAAACAACTGTTATATATTACGTAATAGTTATTTTGAGCGAATCGTCTTCGTCGCAGTTGCTCATAAATATTAAAAAAAAAAACAAATTGTACAAATTAACCAAAAAAGTCTCTAATGAATTTGTTCCAGAGGATCTTACAAACTGAAAAAAATACCGTTTTCTTCTTTTGTGTGATTATTTTTTTCCTGATTTAGGGCATTGTTACAAGAGTGTTTTTGGCGTGTTTATTAATAATTATGCAGCTAAAGGTGTAATCGTTATCGTTGTAATGAGACCATTGGTCTATAAATAATAATTTATGTATTATTTAGTATGAATTGAAAGTTGAAAACCTTAGGTAACTAATGCATGGAGATGTATCACAAATTAATGCCGTTTTAGTTTAGAAGAGATCGTTGACCCTTGAGATTGCCAATGACGAGATTGTCGGAGTTTGGTCGTGATAGTGACCAAAGTTTTGGCTTGAAATTAAACTATCCACACGACCTACACGGGCAGGAAGAATTGCTAATTGCTGTATACGAAATGAACAATGATCTAAAATATAAATTTTAGAACAGGGTGACTTGATTCTTCATCTTTATGAAACCTAAATAATCGACAATATTTCTACGCTACTAGAAGAATTAATGGAAATTACGTCTAACAAAATTAATGACGATTCCTCAAATTTATGGTTCCGCGTCCTAAGTTTCGATTAACTCAAACTTCCTCAATCATCTCATACCCGAAAAAAAAATTTCTTCGGTTTCTTATTCACTTATTATACACGTAAGACGATCACTGGAATATTTATTCATTTAAATTTTAACGTTAATTTATTATTGGCAACTAATTTTAGGACGGGTTATCTATAGTTTACCACCCTTTTCTAGCCAGGATAGGACTGATGCCTTTTCTTTTTTTGAAAGAAAGGCCAACCCACGAGGGGAATAATAATGGGAATCGAACCCACGACCTTAGGCGCGGAGTATACTCACTCGAATATACTAATCCCGAATATAAAACAAGCAAATCAGAACAGATGGAAATTTTCATAGCATTATTATAAAAAAATGAGAACTTTTATATGTAGCATTTCCAATTCAAATTCCCATTTGACTTTGAATTGGAAAACGTTGAATTTGAAATAGAAAAATTGACTGGCATTGACTTGTAAATGCCACATTAAAAGATGTAATAAATACATTAATTCACCTAAACCTAATAAATATTTTCAAAAGAATATTTTTTCATTGTAAATACCTCTTCGAAGTATTTCAATTGTACCACCTGTTAGCCACATTTTTCGGAGGTATAATTAATTTTAACAATGAATTAAATCAAATAAGAACTTAAAAAAAAATATACATCTGTTTGGAACAGGCTGAGATCAGGTAGGAAATGCTCGTCTTAGCTATTATTATATTTCCTCCGGTGAGGTTTAGCTTTTCCAAGAGCCTTCTACACAATCTTCATCAAGTAACTCATAAATAATTCATTTAATTAAGACTCAGAGTGTTTCAAGGTAGGAAATTCCTTTCACACCACACCAACAAACAGGTGAGCTATATTATTAACTTACTATGTCTAATTGACAATAAATTTTAATGAAGTAAATAATGAATGAATTACGATCGCAATTGGGTTTAATACTGGTAGAAAAATAATCATGTACGAGAGTCGATTGTAAAATGAAAATGTTTTAAGCCATTACACTCCATAAACGAGCAGCAAGGAGGAATCTCATCTCGAGAAATAGCCCATGGACTAACAGAGCGTAAGTTACATTCAATCTGGGCTTACGAGACTCCCTTTATCCTAACAAACATCTTATGGGCTAATTGACGTTCAGATAGATCGAAAAGTTCAATTCCGCATGCACGAACTTCTGTGGCAAATTTCCATTTAATTTTTCTTTCTTTGCGGCCATTTGCAGAAATAATTACATTAAACTTCATTTTCTAGCAAATTTAAAAACCACTTCTTCACTTAATAAAACATTAAAGACACTTCATATTAAAACAAAATGACAAATAATTTAAAGTAGGTATATTAAAAAAAAAACGAGTGGATATCTCCCCGCGATAAGGTTATATGGGGAATTCCACCCGCAAATATACTCCAACTACACTATTCATTTGAGCAGGCTACAGTTTAAATTGTTTTGAGCCTTAGCTTTGGCTAAGTATTGATAAACATTTTAAAACATCTCTCTGCATTCTCCTAAACAAGACATAATAGGTTTTCATAGTAATTCATGTAAAGTGTAGTTCATTAAAGGGCTTCGAAAATGGCCGAACGAAGGGAGAGTGAAAGAAAAATCACCCTTAGAAGTTTGCGCATGCGCAATTGAACTTGTAAATTTCAATCTCACTGCTATAGATACCATCACGTAATGAAATATCTAGCAAGAAAACTTTTGAGCAATAGTTTGTATTGCGTAGAATTGCAGCTTTTGAAGAGTAAAAAAGATTTTGGAAATCTAGTCAACTTACTATGCTTAAGTATTATAATATATTCTAAAGGGCGAAACGTTTAAGTGAAGAGAGGATACGTTTTTCGGCAGTCGAGAGTAGTCGCCATGAGAGAGTTTGGTAAAGACTAGGCAGTAAATAAAATCTAGTTTCGACGGAGGGATATCGAATCCGTTGCCAAATACTTTGAGTACGCGTTTTCTTAGTTAAAGTATGCGTTTTGGTATATAGGGTTTCCTAAGAAGATGAAATTTAGTTGTATGTTTGGAGGACATCAATACTGCAGGTTATATCGTCGCTACAAATGCAAAGTATCGAATGTGAAAATCACAACTTTTCAGAGTGGAAAAACATTTATTCATAACTTTTTTTTGGACAGTCAAATATTCGGCAGATTTGACCTTTTGATAGTGGAATACTTTCCCTTTAATAGAGTGATCTAAGATTCAAGAATTTGCCGTACATAAGTCCAGAAGAAATTAGTAACGATTGACAATGAAAGATGCATTTTTTCACATTCGTTACTTTGCATTTGTATCGACGATATAACGTATAAGGTGTATATGTATTAACAATACCAATCAATAGAACCTTCAATATGGGCAGTACAATGATTAAGGTTGACGGCAAGATAAGATGATAGATCCAACAGGTTAGATATAAAAACCGGAACACTTAGGCAATTAGTGTTAAAATAATCAACGATATCTGTTTGAAGCAGGAGTTAGGTCTGTAAATGCGATCAAATTGGAATAGGATTTGTAGGCGAAGAGGTTGAAGGATAGATTCGAGACCCCTCGTGACTTCGTAGAAATTGATATTGATATTTATTTATTAAGAGTTTCGCAACTTTTGGCGACTTGCTCTTTAACATACATCACGATATTACAAAATACTTTTTGCACATTGTATATATAACAAGTCAGTACATTTTATGAGGATAGCTAGTACATTAGTGAGCTAATTAATAATAACAATAACATGTTTTATATAATATATTTCACAATAACAATACGGTAATATGATAGATATTAAATAGAGTGTGAAGAGGGGGAAAAAAAAAAAAAAAAAAAAAAGTGGGGGGAGGGTAGAAGAGGTAAGATTATATTGGAGATAGGGCTTTATATTTAAATGTAGGTTAATTAACTTAATTTCTTAAAAATGTAAATGATTTTATAAAGGCTATTTCGTTCATTATTTTAAATTAACTTTAGGAGGTAAATTGGAGATAAGGCTAGATTTTTGAATATAGGTTAATTGTCTTTAAGTGAGTTAGTATGGTGTTAATATGTGGACTATTTTCGGCAAGTAAGTCGTGTAAGTCATGAGGAATTGTTAGGTAGTCTCGTAATCTGCAGTCAGTAAGTATGTGTTTAACTGTTAATGTCTCGTTACAACATGCGCATACAGGTCTGTCTTGTCGTTCCATTAGATAGGAGTGCGTTAGTAAACTGTGTCCTAAGCGAAGTCTTGTAATAATAACTTGGTCTCGTCTTGTTAGGTTTTCTCTTGACCAGGATATTATTGTATTTTTTATTTCCCGCAGTTTGCTTTGAGAGTTAGTCCATTCTGTCTGCCAGTCGTTTACTGTCTTATTTTCAGCTAGTTTGCATAGGTCAGTTGCTGTCATTTTGTTCAGGTCAGGTGTAGGTCTTTGAGTTGCAGTTTTCGCTAGTAAGTCTACTGTAGTGCTCTGTGAAATCCCTTCATGTCCAGGTAACCAAAACATAGTGATATGTCTGTTCTTTGTTTGTAGTTGGAATAAATGTGTAAAAATCTCTATGACAATAGGGTGTGTGCTGTAAATGTTTGTCATTGAGTGTAAGGAGCTTAATGAGTCAGTGCATATTGTTATGTCGTTCGTGTCTGTATCTTCAATGTTTTTGAGTGCTAAAAGGATTGCGTGTAGTTCTGCTGTGTAAACAGTAGTGTGATCGGGTAATCTTATGTGATAGGATTCGTTTCTTGTGATGGCGGCAGCGCCAGTCCCGTAGTTAGTTTTTGATCCGTCCGTAAATATGTACTGAGTGTTGTTATTTTGCCTGAACAGGGAGTTGAATACGTTTTTGTAGTGTGTCGAAGAAGTTGGGTCTGATTTTTTGTATTTTGTCAGTGTTAAGTCTAGTTTAAGGTTTTTCAGTCGCCATGGAGGTATCTCAGTAATGTTATTTGTGTGAACAGGTGTTTGGAAGAGAGTTAGGTCGCTGTGATTGTCTTCAGTTCGTAATGAGAGTGGCTTTTGCTTAACGTTTCTTTCGGTGTATTTTTCGGAGTATTGGTTATATAAAAACTCAGTGACGCATGGCGTTCCAATAGCTTTACATTTCAATACGAATTTATTACATATCATTCGACGTCTGTACTGCAGTGGAGGTTCACCAGTTTCGGCACATAAGCTTTCTGCTGGGCTAGATCTAAATGCACCGCTGACAATTCTTAGTGCTGTGTTCTGTATTGTGTCAAGTAGTTTCAAGGTGGTTGGGCTGGCAGAAGAATAAGCTATACATCCGTAATCGAGAAGCGATCTGGTAAAAGACCGGTACAGAGTAAGCATCGTAAATTTGTCAGCTCCCCATTTTGTGCTACTGAGAACTCTCAAAAAATTCAAAGATTTTTTGGATTTTTTAAGGAGCTCTTTCAAATGGGGCAACCACGTTAATTTTTTGTCCAGTGTTAGTCCGAGGAATTTGAGTGTTTCTGTATGTTGAATGTGTGTTTGATGTACTGTAAGGTGGGGGGCTGGAAGATTTCTTTTCCTTGTAAAAACAATATATTTTGTTTTGTCTCTGGAAAACCTGAAACCCGTTTTACCACTCCACTTTTCTAATTCTGTAAGTGTACTTTGTATGTGTTGTTCAGCGGTGTGAATTCGTTTGGATGAGCTGTATATAAGTAGATCGTCAGCATACATGCAAAATTTTACTCCTGGGGTGATACACTGATGGACAGAATTCATAGCAATATTGAATAAGGTTGTGCTCAGAACACCTCCTTGGGGCACTCCATTTTCTTGAACAAAGACATCCGAAAGAGTGGTACCTACCCTCACTCTGAATTTTCTTTGAGATAAATAGTTACTGAGGTACTGCAGTATTTTGCCCTGGACACCCCAATCTACCAGCTGTGATATGATAAGCCTTCTCCATACGGTGTCGTAGGCTTTCTCTAGATCTAGGGAGACGGCTAGCAAAGATTCTTTGTTTAAGAAAGCGTTTAATATGTCGCTTTCTACTTTGGCGATATGGTGCATTGTGGAATGTTGATTTCTAAAACCACACTGGTAGGGTGACAGTAATTTATTTGCTTCTAAAAACCATAACAGTCTTTTATTTACTATCTTTTCAAGTAGTTTGCAACCAGAGTTTGTCAATGAAATCGGACGGTAGCTAGTGGGTAAGTCACCGTCTTTACCTGGTTTTAAGATAGGTACCACTATACTCTCATTCCAGAAAAGAGGATAGTTACCACTCTGGAAGATTTCATTGTAAATGTCTAGAAGGGTTTTGAATGAATTGCTGGGTAAATGTTTAATCATTTCATAAGTAATTCTGTCAGGTCCAGGAGAACTTGAGTGTACAGTAGATAATGCAAGTCTGAGTTCGTCTACGGTTATTGGGTCATTTAAGGGGTGATCGTAATTGTGGTTTATTGGTATCAATGTATTGTCATTCTGTAATTTGTGTTGCAGGAATTCTGCTGTATAATTATGATTGCTAGATATTGAGGCGAAATGATTCCCTAGGATATTGCTGATGTTTGTCTGGTCGGTTATGATGGAGTTGTTAACTTTGAGTCCAGGTATCGGTGGTTTGTATTTTTTATGTCTTATTTGATTTATTTTAGTCCATATGTCATGTTGTGAAGTGTGTCTGTTAATATTTGATAAAAAGTCCACCCAGCATTTCCTTTTACTATTCCTTATTGTCCATTGTGCTTTTGCTTTTTTATGTTTATAATTTTGGAGGTTTATATCGGATGGATTTCTATTGAATAAATTGAGTGCTTTCCTTCTATCCTTCACGGCCTGCCTACATTCATCATTCCACCAAGGAACGGGTGGTTTTTTATAGTTTTCTGTTGTTTGTGGAATGGTGAGATCAGCAGCTGAAATAATTAAATTGTTTAGTTCTTGTATGGTGTTTACTTGTGTGTTTTTAAGTTTGTCTGTTATAATGTCCTTGTATGAGTCCCAATCTGCTTTTTTCGTGTTATACCTTTTAGCAGAATTAAAGCTGGGAGGAGGTGTTGATTGTTTAATGTGGATTGGGAAGTAATCGCTACCGTGAGGATCTCGATCCACATCCCATGTGAAGCGAGTGTATAATGACGGGGTGCATAATGACACGTCTATGTGTGATAGTGTTCCTGTTCTTGTGCATAAGTGTGTTGGTCTGTCAGTGTTAAGGGATAGCAAGTCAAATTGTTCAAATATGTGTTGAAGTTGTGTCCCTTTGCTATTATTTCTGGATGAATGCCACATAAGGCTTAAGGCGTTCATATCTCCTAAAAATAGCAAAGGACTTGGTAACTGACTGAGTAGATTCCGTATTTCCTGAGTATCTAATGGTTCGTTAGGTGGAAGATAAACAGAACAGACCGTGAGACGAGAAGGGAGGTGAACTGAGACAGCTACCGCCTGAATAGTAGTTCTCAATGAAATAGCTTCACTGTGAATGCTATCAGCTACGAATATTGCTACTCCACCACATGCCCTACCACCCAGGGAGTAATCTCTTCTATAGAGTTTGTAGCCATGTAAGCTGGCAGTCTTACCGGGTTGTAAGTGTGTTTCCTGTAAAGCCAGGATTTCTATTTGGTTACAGTGTAAAAGAGACCTCAGATCACCTAAATGCCTGAAAAATCCGTTTATGTTCCATTGCAGTACAGACATGAGAGTATATATGTTTGAATTGGAAAACTCTAATATTCTGCAGCGAAAGATTGTGATTTATGGCCAAAAATGAGACTGAATCGCTTTGGTTTGGGTAATTAATAGAGAAGAGTGCAGAAATATGGTTATTTCCGTATGGCCTGATTAGGGCAGATAGATTTACTCTTAAAAAGGAGATAAAGGGAGAGCTATTGATTGTGCTTTGATAGATCATACTAAATAGGAAGGGGGTTTTAAGACGAAGAGTGAGAAAAGAGAAAAAACAAAAAGAAAATAAATAAAAAATAAAATGAATAAATAAATCAAAATACATAAGTACATTAAGTTTACCGTCTTTTAGGCCTATCATACTCTATTTTTTTTCCCTTGTGTCCTTTCCTGGGGGTTCTGATGGTATTTCCACTTCGATTTTCTTCCTCTTCTTCTTCTTCTTCATTTTCTGCTTCTCTATGTGTGTCACTTCGTAGAAAGCAATTCTGTATTCGCCGCACTTTGCTTAAAATGCATTGAAGTCTACCACTATAATGAATCAGGGATTAAGTGATGAAGAGAAGGATTATATGACAGCAGAAATTGCTTGTTCGGGAGGACTGTAATCCGAGAATGATGGGTGATAGGAGGGTAACAATACTACACTGCTGACACTCAATAGGGAACAGGGCAGTGTAATGGGAGATGTTGGAACGGCTATTCAACACCTCAGTACCTATATGCTCTTAATACTTCCCACTTAACTTATATATTTCGCCAGAAAACAATAATAAATACCCTAAAGACATTAATAAACTGGTGGAAACGTAGATGTAAAGTTTTTTCAACATTCTAAGAATTCCTAAGGGAAATAAGTCAACATTCGCATGAAACATCCAGGTGACAAGGATAGAAGATAATTTAAATAGTTGCTCAAGCCACTTAGGGAGACACCGATTGGCTTGTCGAATTGTTGATTAATTTTTAGCGTTCCTGCCTTCCTCTAAGGCACAAGGTAATGAGTTAAGGATTTTGTCAGTTTCTATTTCGACGCCGTAGATCTTGCATCGCTTTGTGGTTTTATTTTACATTTTAACATTTTACACCTTGTGTAACAAAAGATTAAGACAAGAGCCGAAACACGTCAAGATGACGCTGTTCCTATGGGTAGGAATCTTTTTTTGATAAACGTAGATTAAATCAACTAAACTAATAACTCATTCCGGACACGAGCAAACAATAAAATTTAGTCATTCCCGGAATCCAATGAAGAAATTTTAACTTAAAGTAGATCGCCATTATTATTGTGGAAATATGGTCTTAAATGGGCAATTAAAATACAAAAATCTGCCTTACGGTAGAGAAACATGTTTTTAAAGGGTAGAAAATAAATACAAAGAATTTGATATAAAATAGGAGTAAAGAACGATTCTCTACAATTTCTATTGAAAGCCAACGGGAATGCTGAAATATCGAGGGGACTCCGCCACACTTTAGTACTATGAACGTGAGATATTGCAAGTATTGGAGATTAGCTTCCGAAATGGAGCATTCAGGGGAAAAAAAGTATTGGGCTTATGTGAAGGCTTCCATGGGGGCATTTTTTCCCGTTTATTCTTCTTTACAATGCCATTAACTTTAATTCAACAAAGCCTAGAGAGAGAATTGGGAATTAAGTTGGACAACTTCGCAATGTTCCCGAGTTAATCTCTTTTCAAATTCATATATATTGTTGTAGAACAATGGACGCAGGTAATTCAAAGCATGAATCCATTCAAGCCTAAATCTCAGGCTAGGAATGCAAATTATACTCTATAGAAACTAGAATTCTCTTCACTGATAAATATGCCTAAGAAATTGTTGAATAAATTAATATGCATTTAATGATCATTGGCCCGCTGTTAAGTATTTATCGATTGGGTGTCCGGCTTCATTGCCAATTACACAACAAATAACAGAATCTTCTAAACCATACCAATCTAACTTTATAAATGCTTTAGGTCATGAAGTCAACGATAAATATTAAGTACTTATTATAAATGAAAAGATAATATTTTTTATGCTTAAGATCTTCATAAACGGCTGTAGATTCCGGTATTTCTGAGGTAGGTCAGTATAGCGTTGAAGTGCCAGATAGCATTTCCTATAAGTGCTGTTGAACTGTTGTTCTTTGTCAACCAGTAGACTTTTTTTTTTTTTTTTTTGTTTTTTTATTTATTTTAGTTATATGTAATTTATAAATACATACGTACATGGCTTTATTTCAGGATTTCGTACGTTTGACGAGAATTATTAATCCTTAGTCTAGCGAGAACTCATGTTTCGCTTTGTATTTCACATGATTCAGGAGGGCAAATTTTATTGCCTGAAATTTATCACTATTTATTATTTACTGCATGTTTAGTTTTTGTGAGATATTTATCAGTTAATCGTTGTTCGTGCCATGTTATAAGTTACACTGCATTGATCATGTACATAGTAATGTTTCTGTCTGTACATGCTTTATGAGCGTCTAAAGAACCCGTAAATAGTACACGGCCTCTTTTGTCAGTTTTGAGAGTGTAATCCAAACCTATGAGAATGCCATGGTTAATTAATGTAGCTGATAATTCATAATTAAGTAAAAACGGATGATCGGTTTTACTGTGAAATACAATGCTACTCCATGCATGTCGGAAGTAAGATACCTTAGGTGGAATCGGTTAATCGACAGCAATTTCATAAACCAATATACTCAGATGAAATTAGCTTAGAAAGGTTTTGATTGGCTGTAAATTATTCACACTTAGCCGGAAACGTAGAAAGGAATCTGGCTCCCTCTTGCGTAGCCAATCAAAATTTTAATTTCCCTCCTTCAAACTCAATAATTCTAGCTGGAAATCATTAAATTATGAGATGATCGATGTAGGTGGATTGGGTTCGGATTTTCTAATTGCGCTGGGATTCTTTTAGACAGCTGATCGACAACTCGCAAGAAAATTCTGCTGGACTGGGATGTTGTTTAAATAAAAATAACATGCGACCATTTTCGGGAACTTTCTCTGTCATTTTCTCATACTGCAGTTAAATAAGCATTTATCATCAAGATTTCAAATGACTCAATTTTAAATCAATTTTTACAGATATAACAAGCGAAAAATCAGTATTTTAAAAAAAAAATCTGTAAAGAAAATTGTGTATTCTTTACACGTTTCACACATACTTTAGAGGAATTCATTGATATATTACAACTATCAAATCATAAAATAGACTCTACACATGAAAAGGTTAAGGATAAGCGAGGCCCCAATAGGTGGGAGGGAGGGAGGGAGGGAGAGAGGGAGAGAGGGAGAGAGGGGGAGAGAGAGAGAGAGAGGGAGAGAGGGAGAGAGAGGGAGAGAGAGAGAGAGAGGGAGAGAGAGAGAGAGAGAGAGAGAGAGAGAGGGAGAGAGAGGGGAGAGAGAGAGAGAGAGAGAGAGAGATAGAGAGATAGAGAGAGAGATAGAGATAGAGAGAGAGAGGGAGAGAGAGAGAGAGAGAGAGAGAGAGAGAGAGAGAGAGAGAGAGAGAGAGAGAGAGAGAGAGAGAGAGAGAGATTCATGTTGCTCAGTACACGAGGAAATAGCCTGTATGTTTTACTAGTACGGCAGTAGAGTACAAGGTTTAAAATATTGCTTGCGCCTTTCCACTGACTTAAACTGATATTAAGCAGAACATTTTTTTTTTTTAGCACAGTGGTTTACTAAGGAACACAGAAAAAAAACATCTTTAAAAATCTTGGAGGTTGATCCGCTGGAACTGCTAAGCAAAAAATAACAAATCCTCCTATGCTGGTAGTCCTAGCTATTTATAAGTATCTCTATATTGCTTTCATCTGTTTCTACCTGCCGTCCAACGACATGCGGCAACATTTCTTTAATAATAATTAATAAGCATTCATCTAATAATAATAATAAGCATTAAATGGAATACTTGTAAATTAAAATTTTGAGAATTCCATTAGTTTCTTTTTTCCGTGGAAGAAAAATGGAATACTAAAAAACATAATATGCATATCATTAATGACCGTAATACGGCAGTAACATCTCATGAACAGCCTTGATATTAAAGGAAACAGTAATGAGGAACGTCATGTAGTTGAGTGTTTAGATACCATTTTCTTCTTGGAGTAGAGACTTCCGTAGAGTTCAACTGTGACATGGAGAAGTATAAAAAGACAAGAAAGAGACGAAGGAGCTAATTTTCCCCTTAAGGACACGGGAAAGAGATTACTTCGCTCCTTCAACAGCTGAGAAGACAATGGGAAGAAGCTGCAATCCGTTGCTCCTACTCAGAATTCGGAGTGCTACCTCTCTCCTGATCCTGCGTCCTTATTGCGGCGCATATGTTAGGATCCTGTCTCCTGGGACCATGCTATGTTTTAATCAACCAACTCCTAGGCTCTACCTCTTCTTAGGCGGGGGAAAGGCCTTTTCAAGTCGGACGTGACAAAGTTTTCGACAAGCCTGATGTATTGTTCTCAGACGTTTCTAGAGGACTCATTTCTCAAATTATAATTCCGAGTCCCCACCAGCCTATCCTTCTCCTTTAACGACAATACCTTGTCATTATTGCCCTGAATGATGGGGCTAATTTAAAAATAAGTTTTGCTGGTATAACTTTCTCCATTTTAACCAGGAGCTCGGTCAAAAAAATATTATTAATGAAGTAACCTTTCGCTTGTAATGAGTTGACAAAGACCAAACCATTCTTAGGGTTTTATAAGAGGAGTAATTAAATTTTCTTAAAGAAAGAAAAAAGATCAATAGAAGGAAGGATCTATTCTGTGAGATTGTGCAGATTTTTAAAGGCGAAAAAGTTCTGCGTTGGATAAGCTTTTCTTCTTGAGAAAAGCTACTTTTAAAAGTTATAATTGATGTCGGTGGAACTATAGAAATACCTCAGTTCGGTCGGTGTCGACTTGGCTTATGATCCTGAACCATATTCAAGCCAAAATTATTAATAAAATAACGAAGAAAGAACAATGTATAAAAAAATTAATTAATGGTACAGACAGGGCCACCACATGGGGGGGGGGGAGGCTCGCTTATTGGAAAACAAATTTAGGTTATGAGTTTGAAAAAAGAATGGATTTTAGAAATATAGGCCGGCTTTGAGATGTGGCGGCCCTGTGTATAGAATATCAATGTTTAAGGTTGCATAAAATTAAAAAATGAATAATGGATGTGCATAAAAAACAGCAACAATTACGAATGCACGGAAGTACCGGGATTACGGTAAGAAATGAAATTTCGTGACTTGGTTTAAAAATTCATGACTTTTTTGTGATTTTCGTGCCCTATTTTCAATTTCGTGATATTTACATAACTTTCGTGACTTTTTCGTGCAGTAGACACCCTGATAATTGAAGAGTTAAAATTCTAGTTAATGTTTGGAGATTTGTGCGTGAATGAGAATACATATTTCACCTTGATCATTAGTTGACCAAGAAAGCCAAAACTTTGTTTTCTAACACAGGATTTGTTAGAAAACAAGCCTTTTAAAATTTGTAGTCATGCGTTAAAAGAATGTTCAGGAACGCGGCGTTCATCACGGTTTACAAGTATGCCATAGGAATTTTGCTTTATATAGATGATTTTAGTCTACTCTAATTATTGACTGGAATGCATTAAATTTGCAGGTGGATATGTTTCTATCAGGAGTTATTGAGGCAGAGTATTGAGCCATCTACACAAGACCACTGGATTGAGAATAGCACTATTAGATAAACTGAGCAATTCCATTTCTCCAAATAATACTTCAGGCTTTTGATCTTGTTAATGATGTGCTTTGTTTTATTTTTTTTTTTACAAAAAAAAAAAAAAATGTTGCTCCCTTGTGGTACCTACCCTAAACAAGTTGGTGGACCATATTTTGTTCTATTTTTTTAATTTTAACTCTAGTGAAAGAAGTAGGTAGAAGAAAGCTAACAGTTTCTCTGGAAATTGTCCTTGAGCTCTTTAGAATCTGGAGCGACAAAATAGGATTAAATGAGACGAGGAAGGGGATAGATAAGCTAATACCACTGCTGGCTGCTAGCAAGGAATATAGTTTAAGCAATGAAGGATGATATCCTATTTTTCAGGCGAGTTAATGCAAGAAAATGCTAGAAATTGAGGAAGGAGGGATATATTAGGTTTCTTTTCTGGGCAGAGAAAAAAAAATATGTAACAAACTGATTCTTGACATCTATTGCGAACTTGATACAGGGAAGCTGCCTGCTCGGTAAATTACCGTGTGTGGTATAAACCGCCTACAGTAAAGAACTAGACGCACTGAAGACGGAGATGTAGGACTCCCACAGTGTGCTATGAAAATTTAAAAAATAATTTTTGTGGAGAAGACGTGTTTTAGTTTTCCTATTTGATGCATTACCCTAACCGCTAATGCTCCAAAATCATAACTTAGTTGGACAAAAACATTCGTATTGTGCGATATTTCTCCTTCCGATTTATGTTTTCTTACAGAATAATTCGTCAGAAGACGAGAGTTAAGTAAGAATTAATGTAGGTCCAACGAAAAAAAAATTGGTATTGGAAGAGAAATAATTCAATGAACATGAATATCTATAATCAAATTTAAGTAGCATATTTCACTGTATTTTTTATTCTTCTTATAAGTTAATTAATTAAATAAATAATTTAAAAGGATATTGAAAATATAAAATTTTCCTTTAACATGGTAAGTGAAAAATGGCGTAATCAGATGAGTGGAGTTATGCATAATGTCTGATTGGTACAGTTCTGACACATGTTCGATTTCCATAGCATATTCAGATACCTTGCTGAATCCCAGTAATTAGAGTTTAAATTTAGAAGCAAATACAAATTCTTCCAAAAACTTTAATTTTCCTATTTACAGATTTTTTGACGAAGATAACTGAAAAACATATTACTTGTTACAGGTAGATTTCTGTCAAAAATGGGTATTTGGGTTGAGAGCCATGCTTTTTATTTATTGGCCGTTTATTTATTTTTGTTTTTATATTTTGTTATTTATTTTCATTTATTTAAGAAAATCGAAAAACTGTTACGCCAAATATCCCATTGTTGGTCCAACATATAATAATAGACGAGAATATTTGTTCAAAATAATATTGATCTTTTCCTCCATTAATATCAATTTTTTGCACATTAGAATGTGAAATACCTCCACGTATGTCACGGCATTCGACGTTTCTATGATGGAAAAAAACATTGCTACACAGGATATATACAGATGGCTCTGATTTGAAACGGGATACACTCTAGGGCATTTCTACAACACATTCAAGCAACAGTTAAAATGTTACCCATGTTCCATTTTATGTAGAACTTTGTAAATCTGCGTTTTACCTATATCTGACACATTAAGATAATCGATTATAATGACATACCACTCTTAGAAAAGGTTATATTGTGTAGAGAGGAAGAAACAATATCACAGTAAGACTTATATGGCATAAAGATACAGAACACAAATAATTGAAAAATACAACAGCAGGAATGCGTTTGTTTGAAAAGGCCTTGATCAGTGAAATTATTTTTGGCAGAGATTATCTTAATCCTTCACGATAAGGTGACACAATACCTAGTTTGTACAGGTATTCCAAGACAGATAAATAATACATCGTTTTTCAGTTTGGACCAGCTAGATTACTATTTTCTACCACTGTGCACCGCCCAGCCAAAGCTACGCTATCTATATATCTTCACGTTTCAACGTGAAGACATATAGATAGCCCCACAATATTTTTTTTTTTTTTTGCAAAAATAAAGCATTGAATTTAAGTTTTGAATAAAAGAATAATATTAACATGGTAATTACTGTTTAAGCATGCAAAACCCATATTCGACTTAAAATGTAGCGAAGGACATAAATAGTAATATGAAGACCTCGGAAATTTTATTTTTAGCTTGAAATATATGAATATATCTGAAACCTGCACCATTGAAAAATCCTTTCGTTGCTTCACGTGTAGTATCACCTCAGAGGGACGCCAAAATTAGCTTATTGTAAAGACTTCCTATTTCGTTGAGGATGAGTTTAATATCTGAATTTCACCTCCCCCCCCCCCCCCCCAACCACCAGGAAATACTGTAGAACTCGTCTATATTAGGGTTGAGGATTTAATTTAAACAGAAGAAAGGAAGCAGCCCTTACTCATTCGTGGTATTATCATAAATTTCCCTCTCATTAATAATTAATATTATAAATTAAAATGCTCATTTGCAAAAAGCATTTATTATATAAAATGATATAAAATTATGAATGTTATTAGGGTTAGCAGGCAAATTATGTCAAAATATTTGTAAGACTGTCCTTCCATGAAAAGCGAACATACAAACTCAGAAGTATAATATGAGATGTTTTTCATTCGCAAATTGAAAATAAGAATCTTCAAATTAAAATTTTATATGCTTGTAATTAATCAAACGAATATTTTGTAAAATATTAAATATGTGCTATGATTTAGAGTATTTTTTTTTTATTTTATTTATTTTTTTTTTTTTACGGCTCATCTACATCTATGTCATTAGCGCCGACATCCAGGGTTTAGCGAGGAATTTTACCAGTGAGCCGTGGGATGATAAAATTCCTGCCGGAGGTTGGGAATCGAACCCACCATCTCCCGCTTATGAATCCAAGGCGCTAGCTATTAGACCACGGGAGACCCCGATTTAGAGTATTTTTTTTCCAAACTGCTAAACATCATAGATAAACAACTAATAAACAACAATATTTAAAATTTACATCAAATTCAAAAAACATTGAGCACAGTTATAGATAAGTTCATGTAGCATTAGAAATATGACTACTCAGATATATATATATATATATATAGCTCAGTAAGATGCACAACAAAATTATTAAAACAAAGATTGACGAAAAAAATAAGAAAGACGGAGCGAATAAGAAATGTGAAATCTAAATAAACGGATAACATAATAGGATACATTTAGTTAACTCTGATAACTAAGGAAACTCTGAAATTCCACAGGTCCAAAACCACTGCTTCTACAAAAAGCTAAATCTCAATACACGAAGACCAATATTAAGTTTTTAACTTAAAAATATCATAGAAAACGTTCATGGCTAAATTGAAGACGCGGAATAATAATAGAGTTTGGGAATAAAATGGAATGAACATTAGCTGGTGATTAAAGTAAAGTGAAAATACAAAGTACATAACACCAATTTTACGATCTCAGGCTAAACAATTAAAACGGACCAGTTCTTTCTTTACAAGAGTTCTTTTAAAGAACAAATTATAGCCTTCAATTATCTTGCCCTTTAATTTGGTTCTGATGCCTGTTCAAAGGAAAGATATATTAGAATAAATAAGATAATAGTAACCGACAAAGAACGCTTTTTGAGATAAATTCCTATTTATAATTAAGTTACAAAAGCAACAACTACAATAATAAAATAAATAAAAATGACCAAAATTAATGTTGTATTTCTTTTAAGTTAATAAACATTATGTTTTTTCTCTCAAGATAGTTTTCATGCCTTGTTTATCCTATCAAAATACCTTGTTTTTTCCTATTTGTTGTCGTCCATACTAATTTCAACAACCTTCAAGTTTTTAATAACTCATGATTGACAATATCATCTTCAGATTTTGTGTCCCTTGCAGGCGGAGGTTCACCTCCTTTATATGGCCCTATGTATGAATATCTTTTGTAGAAAGTCTAAATAAATGATCAAGTTTGTTTATTTTAATTCTTATTTATTGAACTTCCACATGAATAAGAAACATATTTTTTATATTATAAATATTCTGCAATATTGTCCTTTCTGATTAATTAAGAATGAACTGAAATATCTTTCTTGGATGAGAGTTATGAGTCTTTCCGACCGAGCAAACGGCAAGAAATATGTGAAGATGGTTAAGTGCCAGGAACTAAGGACGTCTTAAAACGGTTACGTTTATAAGCTAACAATCGTAATTTACTTATGATTAAATATTAATTTTGTTAATTTTTCAACCTCAAAAAAATAGAAATAAGAAACCCTAGTTAGTAGTTTAATAACTATCAAGACCCAACCAGAGAATCAAAAATAATTGAGGCAAAATTATAGAGGAAATTTAACTCTAGTCAAATAACAACTAAAAAAAAAAAAAAAACATTTAATAATCCTAAGGAGGGTCTCCCCGTGGTCTGGTCAAATGCCTTGGATTCTCATGCGCGAGATGGTGGGTTCGATACCCACCCACGGTAGGAATTTTCTCAACCCACGGCATGTTGAGAAAATATATATTAAATAGAGTACATAAGTATAAAAAAATAAAGATTAAAACATTTTTATAGTTCATAAAATTTTAACGAGGATTTTGTTTGGTTTTGTTTTATCTCCATACGTGAGGTTGTGATTATCCAGAAGGTCTGTAACTTTCTATAGCTCGAAACTATAGGCTGTTCATATAGCGGGTGTACTTGGAAGGAAAAGGACGTGGCCCATATTCTTTCTGTAATGGCCGTTTTTAAATACCCCCATTCCGTAACTGGGGGTTTTTCACTCGTTCGTTTACTACACAACAATTTTTTTTAAAGATTTAATATGAAGCGCAAAGAAAATCATTTAAGACTTATAGACGAATTGCTTACAGTTCCATTAACGTTGGGAATGGTCGAACAGAAGGGGACCTGCAAATCGCCTCTTTTATGAGTCTCTCTGAGCGGGCTCTAAACCTATCCTGCCTAGAAAAGGGTGAAAACCACCCCTAACAATTTTCGTTATATTTAAATTTACATCTACTACTCTAAAAAAAAAAAAGATTAAATAAATTTAATACTTGTAGTCCTTTGCTAAATAAGCCCAACAGTGCCAGGAAGGTTTCATGCTTAAGGATCATTGTGAGATTAGATTATTGCCGAAAGCTCATCGGAAATGCCGTTGGGAGATGTAAGGAAGAACTGCTATGTTTATTTTATTTACCTTATATAGAGGATTTAGGAAAATGGGGAAAGCGGAGTGCATAAGAAATCCTTGAGTGCAGTGAGAGGATAGCCATTAGTATTAAAATCTCTGCCTTTCAACCTCTCTCTACAAGTATGTAAATAGGGCCGTCATCAGCACTGGCTCTTCCTTCCGGATCTTCTCTTCTGTAATTCCTCACCTTTTTTATCTCAATATTTGTAGACATTAAATTCACATTTTATTTCGCTAGGTACTAAAACGACTAACTAAAAAGTCCTTGACGCAGGAGCTGCTTAACTAAGCACTTTCCTCAGAATTGGGTAGTGTCGAGTGCATTCCTGAATAATTTGCTTAAAATAACCTAGATAGATAAATAAAATAAAAACATAAATAGTTCTATTTATTATTTATTTAAATTTTAACGTCCATTTATTATTAACTACGAATTTTAGGACGGGTTATCTATAGGTTACCACCCTTTTCTAGCCAGGATAGGGGTGATGCCTTTTCTTAAATAAATAGTTCTGCTCTTTTGAATTTATTATGAGCACCTGTTTCAATTATTACTTTTGTAATTAATTTCTTTCCAGAGTTTTGTGTACATGGGGTACTACACTACGTAATAAATACACAAAGCTTCACATTTTCGTCTACTGATATTGATGAATAAAATATAATAAAAATTACGACTGGTATTGGCAAATAACTACTTCGGCTCCGGGCTCCGGAGTAACCCCCCCCCCCCCTTCTAATGAACCAATTTAGTTTATTTTTACAACACAAGTTTCTCTTCAGTTAACCACAACGAATACCGAGTTTCGTTGAAATACAACAAAAATTACGACTGGTATTAGCAAATAACTACTTTGGCTCCGGAGTAAACCCCCCCCTCTCCAGATGGGCCGATTTTGTTCGTTAAGGAAGTCGTTTGATGTGGGGATACTATATACCAAGTTTCGTGGCGAAAAAACAAAAACTCTGGCCTGTATCGTGTTAACGGACACATATAACTAGGTATATACATATGCATATAGATATCTATATATAGATATATATAAATTTTAACTGGGGTCATTTTTGGTGTCTACTAGGTAGGTTCGATAAAGAATCAAAGACAATTTTCAAAAATTCCGTCATGAGCGCAATCTTTCCTTCGGAGGAAAGTGCTAAAAAATGATTTATTTATTTACGGAGCTTCACAACAGCAAGGCGATTTGCTCGCATAAATGGTTAATAAAACATAATGAATAAAAAACAATATAAAATTTATACAATTAAAAAAAAATGAAAATAAAAAAAAAATGATTTGACAGGTTGCATTCCCACCAAAATTGCACAGATGATAAATTCACTGATGAAAATAAAAAAAAAAAAGGACACATTGTAACAAAAATCTTTTGAAGTCCTCCGTGAGAAAAACTAAAGACAAAAGTAAGAATTCTTAGTGTTACATAACTGTAAGCCTGTTAATGGATTCTACCCACTAATCAATTTTCGAAAGAGAAAATCTCACATTAGCGACCTCTAAAAATAATAATATTTATTTATTAATTTCTTGTGAGCTCCACAACAGTGATGAACTCATTGGGACGACAGAAGAAAGGTCCATTAAATATTAGTCAGCTTGTTGAATAAAATAAAAAAGAATTCTCAGGCTATGGAACAAACATCAGCCTGAGAACAACGAAAATATTCATTTAAATTTTAACGTACGTTCATATTGACACAACTTTATAGGGCCAGTTGTCTATAAGTCACCACTCTTTTCTAGCCAGGGTAAAGTTGATGCCTTTTCTTTTTAAAAAAACAAAACAAAAGCCACCATCCGTTGTGGGAATCGAATGCTCTTTTCTAAAGGAAGATAAAGACCATCACACATTAACAGAAGTTGTTCTGTGTCTGGCTTAATAATAAAGGCCTGCCAAACGAAATACGAGAACCATCATCATGCAGTTGCTTTGTGGCGAATAAATTAACTTTGGAGCTTTTCCTTTTGCATGCAGGAACTACTACATCTTGGCCGGCTTTTCGATGAACAGTAGCTCAGAGTGGAACGAAACCCAAGTGCCCAAAAATGACATGCAGCTTTTTTCCCCAATATTTTTGAAAATGGTAACATATATTACCATGAACAAATTTGAACGACCGGTTTTGCGTCATACCCAGGATGTGACATCCGGGCGACACCATAAACAGTCTAGTAAAAAAAAAAAAAAAAAAAAATTGAAACCCTATAAAAACAGACTTCAAAATCACAAATGACCAGGACATTTAGATAGATTAGAGTACAGCCAGTCTGCAGCTTTATGAAATTTCGAAGTACTGAAGGGCCATTAAAAGCGTTACACCTACGCCCTTAATTAGCACTCCGATAAGCAGCTGAAAATGGATACCTAATGAAAGGCTTTTGGCTTAGAATTTCCAAAGGAATTTATTGGCAGAATTACCTATAGATTTATTGAATGCTACACCCACAAGAGCTTACTTTAAACACAAGAAGTATTTCAATCCTTTCTTAGTAAAAAAACAAAATTTAAGATTCTTTGGTCATCACTTACGTCATATTAATATGTAAATATCATTTATATTAAATTTTCACTACATTTGAAAAAAAAATCAGTCCCAGGGCAGGCCACGAGGCCCCTGAGGGGCAGATACTATAGAGGTTTCTGATTCATGACCATACGGCACACTAGGGAGATAGTGTGGTCAGTAACATGCTACGGCCGCCTGAATTAACCCTTCGCTGCTTCGACTGCTGCTGCTTCGACTGCTAGGGTAATTAGGCCAAGGTATCCATCATGGGCGTATATAAGGGGCGGGGCTGAGGGGGCTGCAGCCCCCCCCCCCCCGAAATTTTGATTTGATGGTAAAAATGTGTCGTAAAACCCTTAAAAATAAATTAAATAAGCTCACTTAGTTCATAAAAAATATTTTATTTTACGTGTAATAGCGATTTAGTTGCCTAAAACTATTCTAAATTTTTAGTATTCCATACCCCGGAAATGGTCGCACCCCCCCCCCCCCCCGAAATTTTCCCAGCCCCTCCCGAAATAACTTTCTATATACGCCCTTGGGAGGCCGAATTCAACCCATGAACGAAAACACTACAAAATAGAAATCTTTAGTGCTTGCTGGGGATTTGTACTCAGGTCCTTCAGCATATTAGTCCAGTGCTCTAACAATGAGCTAACCTCGCCTCCCCCCCCCCACAACATTTGAAACGATTCATAAAAACTGAAAATTTATAAACGAAAATGTTCGTTTGTTCCGCAAACCGGATTACAATTCTATCATAACTTAACATGAACATAAATGCGATTTTGTATAACTATATGAATAAAGCCATCGGGAGAGGGGAGTTTACGCCGAGCGGAATAGTTAATGATAGTGATGTATTAGGAATACAAGCAAAATCGATCTAATAGCAGTGGGTGTTTACTTGGAAACAAAATTATTAATTTTCTCCAGGTAGCCTAGCAATTTGTGATTCTATGTAGCGAAAATCATTTCACATTCTGCTCAAATAATGAGAAAGAAGTATTATTCGAATAAGTAAAATTGGTCAATTAGGAGTAATGAGGAGGGAAGAGTACATGGATTTCACTGAGTTTATTGTATCCTTTTAGATAAATAAATACAAATAAATTTGGAGGAAGGTCAGTAATTATTGACTTTTAACGACGAGTTAAGTGAATTTACTGAGTTCAAGAGTAGGAGTAGAGGAAAATTCGGATATTTGCCACAAATAATGTATAACAACGAGCATTGTGAAACAAACTTTCAGAAACGTTTTTGAAGAGTTCGTTTTGCCTTTTCTTTTCTTCAGGGTGAGTATATCTACAACGCATGGCCAAATACAGACAGTATTAAATAAATTGAATATTATGTGTGTGTTAACTATGTTACTTAATGACAAAAAATAGCCGTTAAAGAGCTTAAAGCGTCCCATTTCCACTGGAATCCGATTTGATGAACCAAATTTCCACCGAAATGTCAACCGCATTATAAAATTATGGCGTTATAGACATCGTATATTTGAATGTACATACACGAAGTTTAGCCCATACATAATTATTAATAAAAATTAATAATTATTAGTCCCCTGCTGTCTGTCTACCTTAAAATTAATGAGTGTGGGTGCGCGCGCGTGTGTCTGTGTGTGTGCGAGAGAGAGAGAGAGAGAGAGAGAGAGAGAGAGAGAGAGAGAGAGAGAGAGAGAGAGAGAGAGAGAGAGAGAGAGAGAGAGAGAGAGAAATCAGTAGCCCCCAACAAATAACACGAGAAACCCATCAGTCAGATGAAGGACCCTAAAGTAAAAACAGTCACTTCAGGTGTTTATGTCTTATAATGGAGACTCCTAGAGTCAAACAAACAGCTTTTCAATATGACCCTTCGAAAGGGGGATCGAGGTAGACGGAAGTACAGCACAACAAAGGGTATACAAGTTGCGGGGGCCTACAGAGGGCAAACCCAACCGCCAAGTTTCATAACACTCTCCAAACTATTATCAATACAACCAGGCCCAACCACTCTAAGAAGAAACTCCCAAGCCTAACTAAAGCTTAATTGTACCGATACAATTAATTCTAACAAACTGTCTTGTACATGGATAACAATTTTTGACACTGAAAATGATTCACCATCATTCAACATATCTTCTATATATATAAAAATCACGTGTCTGTCTGTTTTTCTGTTTATTTGTTTGGCATACGAGAAATCTCCTAGGCTAGGTCAAAGTAGTCAAATTTCAAAATTTGGTCAAAAGGTCAAAAGTTTTGTTCAAGAAAAATTGGCTAGACTGAACCATTCAGATTGTGACGACCATTTTGAATCGATTTTGAATAATGTCTCAAATTTATTTGTCGATTTTCCTGATAATTAGAATTACTCGAACTCATTGATGACTTTACATCATTATATAATCATGTAATGCAGTTTACTTCAATTTTATTTCAACAGTCACTGTCTAACTAAGGAGCGCTGGCTATTCTTTGAAAAGAGCTATCTACTCGCAGGCTCTGCTACTGGCCTCTGATGAAGTGCTGTTGTCCTGGCCTCTGCCGGCATCATTATGAACTAAAACAAATTCACATCGTTTGACCGATTTTCGTAACTGGGTATAGACAACTAGGTATCAAGTAGATCTTGATACGGGGAGAGTCATAGACAGAAAGTACGTGTAGCATGGGACACTGGGTAACAGCTAGTATCTCATAAAGAGATTCATGCCCATGACCTACTTATTATTTCTAGTTTTTAGCGTAATTTATTTATATTTTTTTTAAATTCATAATTTTATAAGATTTGTTTAGTCCAGTAATGCATAGTAAAAGATGTCTTGTAATCCTTAAATGCGGGGAGCTTCGTATAAAAGATGCATTATTCAATCTAAGGTTACCAATGAGCATCAATGAGGATGTATTTATAAATCATAGTTTATTTTATTATTGTAATTACAATGCTCGATTGTAATACCTAGGCGACAATAATGTTGCTAAGTGGATTAATACCTTCCTAATGTTCTTATAGGTGTTTGAATATAATAATAAAGTTTGAAATTAAATTATGTTTAATTTTTTATGGGGTGAGAGAGATAAATAGTACTAAATAACTTTTCGATTTAGAATTATGAAAAAAACTCAAAAGATTAAATGAGAATAGAAAATCAGACTCAAACCCTTTATACAGACTTAAGTGAAACTTGGAGAAGTTCATTACTCAAAAGTCGAACTAGGCCAGTCATCTTTGTGAGTTATACTGATTCAAATGGCTTGATAAGGCTGATGGTAGAAAAGCCATCTACTCCATCCTCAGGTTCTTGTCTTCACGTGTTTATCGCTACCGGTGTGGTTTTCCCCACCATTGCAGTCCGCGTCTTTAGGTGTGAACGTTTTTGAAATTCTGTTTTTAAATATTGATGGATCTTACCTTCTACCATAGTAGATAACAAAAAACATGTGTGTGATGTAGAGATGTGGGGAGGAAACTTTCCGCTGACAATTTTCAGCTATGTTTTCCGGAAAATTTTCTATTTACAAAAGGCAATTTTTTGGTAAATTTGTTCTAGGAAATGTATGAGCTATCCATATTCTCTTATATTAGCTAATTTCGGAACCATTTAAACAAGAACTACAGGTTATAATTCAATTTTTTAATCCGCATGAATAAAATTAAATTTGATTATGTTTTACCTAACAATTGTCAGATTTGTTATTTAATAACTCATAAAAAGGCCATTCATCCTATTTCATAATAAAAGAGCAAATGTCGCCCATTTCTCTTAACATTTGATAAAGAAGGTTGTAGCAGAAACCAGAAGATGTCTCCACTGCTCTGTACTAGATGCAACAGTTTTAAGAAAAGTCGCCTCAAGTAAACAACACTAGATTAAAATTTTTAAAAAAAAATCTTACTGCTCTCTTTCAGGTATAACCAGCAAAAAAGAAAAAAAATGTGTGGACGTTCTACATTTTGTAGAAGTCAATGAAGGCAACAAAGTTATGGGTAAATGCAAATATTGTGATGCAAATAGATTGACAGATTAACACAAGGCGAAGCTGCTATCAGTTTCACAAAATCTTCATTTGACGACCGATGACAATGTCATCCTCTCAAAGTCTGCTTTTTCTTCTGAACAGAGAGAGAAAAACGTTGTTTTTGAAAGAAAAAAAGTTTAGTTGCCCAACAATATTGGGTTGCTTTCCACAGAAAGTACTTATCAACCAGTAGGCATAGGAACTAAAGTCAAATACCTATAAAAAAAATTCCGACTCGTAGGAACTGAGTCATCTTAGTGCGGTTGCGTTCATATATCTAGTGCTATTAGTAAACGAATAGTAGCAGTTATTGGTGGGGTTTGATCTTTTGTAAAAAATATAAAATAAAACCTCGAAGAGAAAATATACTTAAAACGCCACAACAGGACACTGACAGTATCATGGCGATTTCACCTACCTGCTCCAACGTTCACTGTTGGAAACACTATAACCAGGTTTCACATTTTTTTACCTTGTTCCAGTAAAATACTCGTTTTACTGTTAAATGCAATTAAAATAAACAACATCCAGTTAAAACGTCAGGCAAACAGATACAAAACCCCGTTCAAAAGAGCAAAACTAACAATTGTGAATTTTCAAGTCTTTTTTTCTCCGATTGACATAACCCCATCGAAAATTGCATCAGATCCTTTTTTGTAGAGAATTTAGTAAGCTACGATTTTAGTATATACGAAAATCCCAAAACTTTTCATTCCTGTTAATGAAATATTTTATTTCTAGTATGTACTTCCTTAACTCCAAACGGAACCAAAATTTACCTATCATAGATTAGTTTAATATCAAATGTCTGGAACAAGTTTCAACTGAATTAATCGTTTCTGAATACCCAAATTGAAAATTAGTTTGGAAAAGTAGGTGTTTCAATGTTTAACGGAAACGGTTACAGGTATCGCTTTAAAAATGGTTTCGTTCGTTTCTCTACGTCAAGAAACTCCTAAAACGAATACCTGCAAGCATGAGCGTCATGAGGTCAACCTCATAAGCGGGTTTCCTCCCTATGGAGGGAGGGTGGAACTGCACTAAAAATATGCAAATCGATCAAACTACAAACTAATTGAAAAAAATATAACTAAAAATATAATTATATAATGAAAATGACAGATATTCAAGAGCGGATATTTAACGAAGCGCGGAAAACTAAAGATATCTCGAAAAACTTTATTGAGTTGAACTTGTAGGAAATTTAATCAGCTTTCATTTGTTATAGAATAGTCATGTCGCTAGGACGCATGGTTTCCGATATATAAGTGAAACCCCGAAAAATAGGACCTTCTAACCCCCCTGCCCCCGGCATAAAAAAAAAAAAAAAAAAATCCTTAATATCTTGAATACGGTTGAAAAATTATGGTAACTGGAACATAACCATTCAAAGGGTTACTACATTCTCTAGAAAAAAAAAAGTTTCTAAAGTCATTTTCGACGGGGCGATGTCAATCTGAGAAATAAGTTCTTAAATCTTCGAAATTGTTAGTTTTGTTCATTTCAAGGGGGTTTTGTCGCCGTTTACCTAACGCTTCAATTGCATGTTTTAGCGGGAATGTAGAGAATGTGGGAGTCATTTCCGCTTAGGATACTGTCAGTTTAGTTGTGGTACCTTAAACTTCCTCCTCTTGGAGATTCTATTATTTTACTAATGACTAGGAATACGAACGGAACCGCCCTAAGATGACGCAGTTCCTGCGAGTTGGACTTTTTATGGCAATTCAGCTTTTTTTATGAAATGTTCAGTGCCATTAATATAAAAATTACTTTTATGTTTTTGTAGAGACGATAAATATGCAGTTACATGAAAATATATTTTGTTTTCATTTCGGATATATTCATACATCAATTTACCAAATAACATATTTTGTACAATGTGGTATTCTTTAATTAATTACTGAAATGTTATATATGCATAAGAGTTTTTAAAGAATTATTATATTTTAACTTTTCAGCTATATACATGATTAAAAACTTATAAATCACATTTCTATGCTTTTCTCATTATAATTTTGCTTATTATTTTAGTTGGAAGAGGGAAAACTCAAAAAGGTGTCCTATGCATAATATAATATAGTTGATACCAATACTCCAGTTTTGCTTACTTGTAGTCTCTAGCAATGAAAGTTTAATTTACAATAACACGAACATTTAGTGGCTCGGAAAATTTTCTGGACAATTTTCCGATTCCAAATTTTCCGGAAAACCCACATCTCTAGTGTGATGGAGTTGTGTCTGTCAACACTCAGTGATCGTAAATTTGCTTTCGCCAAACAAGAGTGGTTGTACATGAACTAATATACACCTATGTACATAGAAAGCAAACGAAGTCCATTAGAAATGTAAATTCTAATTGGAGCAGAATTTCAGATTAAAACATTAATGTATTCCTAGCAAGCCTAATTTTTATTTATTTGAATGAATGTAGGTATAAAACATTCGAACTAGACAGAAGAATTTTTCTTCTAAATCAGAGGTGTAGATATTTATCCTTTTCGTTTTTTCACTTAATAGTTCAAGTTCAAACATCAAATCACCAGGACTTGGCAAAATGACACTATAAATTTAGATTTTTTTTTTTTTAGTTGATCATTACCATTAAACCTTTATTTAATGTAATTAAAATTTTAAACTCTATTAATTAAAAAAAATTAATCAACATTTAATTAAACTTTATTACTGTCAAACACCTAAAATAACATTAGGAAGGTATCAATCCAAGCAACATGCTGATCGCCCAGATACTGCATGGGAGCATTGTAATTACGATACTAAAATAAACGATGTTTTATGAATACAACCCCATGAGATTGAGTGATGCATGGAATATGATTGAATTTGTTAAATGAAGTCCACAGTATGGCTGGAATGATTTTTCATTCGGTGTAATCCACCCCTGTGAGTTTAATATAAACAGGAAAAGGTCTGACATTGAAGGAGTGTTTACCTCGACATAAGCGAAATTGAACTTGGAGAACGAGACGAGATGGCAGCAGATGGAGGTCTGATTTCAATATAGGGCAAAATTAGAGGCGTATCGCAGCGGAGGAAAAAATGATAAAAGAATATTTTAAATTAAATTAATTAATTTTCTAGAGGAACCTTACAGAAAAGAAAATATATATATATTAACATGAAGGATCTCAATTTTATGAAAAAGCCTTTTTGCTACAGATACTTAAGGAAGGCAATTGGAACTGTGAGTGTGATTCTTGTCTGCCTGTGTTCTAGTCTTGTATTGTGTGTTCAGCAAGCGAACATGCATTAAGAAACAGCTGAAGAAGCCAACTCGGCGAGAATGTCGGTGAGAATTTGTGGTTCAAAAACCACCCCAATGGCGTATTCCAGGATATAAAATGAGATATATGGGTTTCGATATAAGAATGAATAAACAAAGCCGTAAAATCCTTAAAATCCTTGATATTAACTACCCTCAGAGGTACTACGAAAGGAAAGAATAAAATCTAACCTAATTCGTTTTGAGCCTGCTGCTCAAATTCAGGAACATAAATATGTTTTAGGTCCACCAGACAAACCTATGTAGTGTACTGTATAACGTATAGTAATATTTTTCGTACATGGCCACAGCGCATATGCGAAAGCCACAGCGCATGCGCGAACGCCAGCGAACACGTTTTTGTGACACATAGATTCTTTTTCGTACATGGCCACAACGCATGAGCGAACGGTACTGCGCATGCGCGAACGCCACTGCGCATACGCGAACTCCAGAGAACACTTTTTTGTGACCCATATAGTCTTCTTTTTCGTACATGGCCACTGCGCAGGCGAGAACACCACTGCGCATGCGCGAACGCCAGCGGAAACTATTTTGTAACTTTTTTTTTCCAGTTTAGGCACCGCTAAAGCATATTTATGCTAATATTTACAAGACTACGTATAATATAAAATATTGAAAATACGCAGAATATCTAGTACTTAACATATTTATACGTAATTTTTTTTGCAAATACTAGATATCTTGGTATACAAACAAACTGAAATGAATGAATATAAGTAAAATCAAGATATATGAATCTGCCGAGAAGTTCGAAGTTGCAACGAATTCATTCGCTAAATACCCCCTACAGTATCTATTGTCTTCGTAATAAGAAACCTGGCATTTATAGTGAATAGTGGACTATTGGAAGATACTCACCCGAATAATTCGAAAACTACGGACCAATGTAAGTGGATAATGAACAGTGCTCGTTTTAAGGGAGTTACAAAACTTGACCCCTCGCCAAGAGGGTTGGCGAACTTTAAAAGTGTTAATGTCTGGTAAAAAGATGACGGCCACAAATTATTCTTTCTAGCCACAATACACAGCATGTAGGATTCCCATAACAATCCAATTAGACACCAATTATTAATATGCGATGTGATTTTCTGAAGTAAACGACTGTGGTAAAAATAAACTAAATTAGTCCTTAGGAATGGGGGATAACTCCTGCATCAAATAGAGAGATATTAGAAGTAAAGTTAGGGGTTAACTCCAGAACTCCTGCATCAAATAGAGAGATATTAGAAGTAAATTTAGGGGTTAACTCCAGAACTCCTGCATCAAATAGAGAGATATTAGAAGTAAAGTTAGGGGTTAACTCCAGAACTCCTGCATCAAATAGAGAGATATTAGAAGTAAAGTTAGGGGTTAACTCCAGAACTCCTGCATCAAATAGAGAGATATTAGAAGTAAAGTTAGGGGTTAACACCAGAACTCCTGCATCAAATAGAGAGATATTAGAAGTAAAGTTAGGGGTTAACTCCAGAACGAAACTTAATAATTGCGTCAGCTATTCGTTACAATTTTTAAAGAGCAAAACAACCTATGTTTACTACGGCGTAAGCTAACCATTTTACTGAGGGGAGGAGATCCGAATTCTTCGTTCAGCAAAGTACACGTTTGTTAGTGATAGTACAATTCTGTAGGACAAGTATGATTCTACCTATGCCCTATATTTTAGTCTCATATCCAGGTGTATTTGAAATAGAATCAATACATGGAATACATAAACAGTTTAAAGAAATATACTACATTATTTCCAGTACATTGCGGAGGAAAGAGAGACGTAAAGAAGGGGCGAGACGAAGGGTGGAAAATAGTGGGACGTGCCGGGAAAGTATATCATGCAGAACGTTCGGTCCATTATGGAAATTCTTATGGGGTAGAGTCGGGGTTGAGGGTGGGATAGTTAGGACGTGACAGCATCAAATGTTGTCACGGAGAAATGTTACGCCAATTAATTTTGTTGCTCAACAAGTTTTGATGGTTCTGATTGTTTTACGGTTTCATGTCTTATTTTTAAGTTAGTTTTTATTTTGTTTCATTTCTCCCCCATCGTTGAAATTGGGAAAGTGGAATAAACGTTTGAGTTCATGTATATTCTTTTAATTGTGGTCTGGAACATCAGCAATTTAAGTCGGGAAAAGTATTTGAGTTGTTTTATTGTTTGAAGGGGTCACTAACCGTCAGGATACTTTTATAAATTGCGTTTCTTGATTAAATAAAATGCGTACATTATTGCTTTTAGCTGCACTCGACGAGTTTTGTGAAAAGAACTTTCTATATTCTTTTAATACATAGCTGCCTCGGTTTTTTTTATTATTTTAAAATATTTATAGTAATAAAAAAAAACATCAACAAACAACATATTACTAGAAATAGAAAACTTCTGCAATTTAAGGATAAAATCAAAATAACTCAGCCCGCAATTTTATTTTCAGTATGTACATTTCTTAGTCTCAATGAAAATTTTTTACTGGTTCAGAGGCTGCGCAAGCCATTAGTATCACCTTGTACCAAGGTGTGATTGTGTTAAGTTGACCTGTCAGTTATAGTAATAACTCGGGTATGGATTTTATCACTTTATAGGAAATATTTATAACGAATGGAAGAGGCGCGAAAAAGGCCTTGGAAAATATATTTTATATTGCTTTTGCACGCAAAAAGTGCACTTTTTATATTTTTCACCCTGCTGCGTATCACATAGTTTCAAATGCGCTTTTATCTCTCTCTTTTTTAATTTTATTTTTTGTTTATTTTCATTTATCCTAAAAAAAAGACTTCGTACTACCTAAAAGAGGTTGCGAAGTATTAATAAATAATTTGGGAGGGAAGTTTCTCTTTAATTTCTGACTTTCCTGAAATTGTTTACAATAAATTCATTATATATATATATATATATATATAAAATTTTATTTAGGTGTCCTACTTGCCTCCTTAAAAATACACGAAATGCCTATTAATAGAATAATTTTTCTTTAATGTGCTCCTTGTTTCAAACCTTAAATGTATCTTTAAATTATCTCAAGATATATCTACAGGAAATAAAACTACAAACGCTTTCCTTGGTCAAGAAATTACCATTAAAATAATCATATGGACTAAGTTATTAGAATCACTCTTCATGTTTCGCGAACTTAGATGCCTATTCAAGAGTTTAAAAATAAATGCAGCTTAATGAAACAAAGGCGAACCTTTCGCTATAATGGCTACCCCATGACTCAAGCGTTATTTGTTGTTAGATTTTTATTTATTCGCCTTCCGAGTACACCAGAAAAATTATTGAGATTTTATATCAATATTTATATTGCTTAGAACTTATCATTAAATATAAACCCTAATAGCGCATATTGCTTACTTGCCATTAGGATAAATATTTGCTGGTGACAACTAAGCTTGTTTGCTATTCGCATACGCATTTATTTTATTGGACTTATTATAATTCTCGTATTATTCAGATCTGGTTATCTTCCCAAATTTAGAAACCCGCAAATAGCTAACCCTTAAGCCTCGTAGGGTTTATTTGATAGTTATTGTCTTCCTTGATTTAATAATTTATAAAATTGAAGGTAAAAATTAAGTTCAACAAATATGAGGATAAAAGAAAACTGAAGGAATGAAAGAGCGATTATGGTATTACTGTACGTAGAGGGTTGTATAAAACAATCGTAGGACATCACGTAGTTCCCTCGTCGACATACAGGGATTTCCATAATGGACTGAATCAGTGTGGTGTAGGTATTCAATCCACGTATCTCTACCCCACCCTTCATCAACCTCCTTACTCCCCATCTATAGCAACAATCCAGTCAATCGCGTCTATCTTAAACGTTTTGTCCATTCCGGGCGGACGGAAGTTCATCTTAATCAGCTGGCTGTATTTGTCATCTTAATGCTACAAATCACCTTTCTCAGTTTGCAGGATTATTTACCAGTCATTACATTAGACAAATAATACTTTCATACATTAAAACCTATCAAAAATATATTAAAAAGGGGTTAATTCTTGTACTTTTTTTTAATAAATAATATTTATATGAACAAGCACATTCCTCAGTAAAATCAAATTGCTTGGGTCTGTGCTTAGACTAACGAGTACCCAAACGAGTAGTAATTATTGGAATTGGTCATGGAGTGAAGGATGAAGTCTGGACGTGGCCCTACAAGCGGAAGGTCCTTCTTCTCAGATTAAGGGTGTAAATTGTTATATTTATAACATGTTTTCAGTAAGATGAACGAAAAGGGTGTGAAACACCTAGGGAAAAATAAAGTTAGTAAACTATTTACGTTTTTTATTTTATGACGTTCCAATAACGTAAATTCCAAGATTTGAGTAAAAGATCAGCTAAGTAAAAATTATAAAAAAATAAACAGTTTTAATCATTTATATTTGGAAAATACAGGTGTTCCGATTATCAAACTACTTTTTTTTGGTGGGGGGGGGGGGTTATTGGGAATACCCACAAACGTAATGTACCAATTCATTTTGTTTGTTTGTTAATTTTTACGAAACATCTATCTCATTTGTTGCGTAGGACGTATACCAACGTTTGTAGCAAGGAAGTCAAAATTACGGTAGTTAAGTGCAAACGAATAATTTGATAAGGGAGTAAAATCCCACTCCGAAGGCACGATAGTGATGGTTAGTGAACTCATTCTCTTGTTCGATAAGATAAGAGCTTCAGGGTAGAAAAACCCCAAAATTGTTGCAGAGTTTAATAACAAACACACGCTTGTGTGTTTGTGTGTCTATATATATATATATATATATATATATATATATATATATATATATATATATATATATATACATTTTAATAATCGCTATTGTTGAATAAATGAATATAAATTTTAAATTGATTATTTTCGGTGCCTTGTACAATTAAGAACGATTAAGAATAGAATAATGGATTTTAACATTTTTCCCTCAGTGCAACGTTCGGGAATATGTTTTTTTTTTACGCGATACATTCCCCACTCTAAAACTAGGACTATCGACACAGAACAAACTGAAAAACTTACATACGACTCTAAAAGACCCTATCCCACAAAAAGACAGGACCAATGTAGTCTACAGAATCCCCTGCATCACACCCAACTGCAATAGTGCGTACATTGAACAGACTAAAAACCCAGTTAGAAAATGTTTTTTTTTTCTTTCTTTTTTACGTCTTACCGACTTCTAGGCTATTTGTGCCGAAATTATTTGTTGTTAATCTTATTATTTGATATTTTCAAAAATAATGATCATATATTGCCAACACAATATTGCCAAAGCACAGACTTCAATACTCCAAACGGTCAAGGGAATAGAAGCCTGAAAATAACTTCTCAGAAAAATAAATTAAACTAAAGGTCCCAGCAAAAGGGTTGATCATTTTCTCTAATAAGAAATTCACAGATGAAGAAAATTATTCAAAGAGTTTTAATCAAGGCAGATTTCTAAGGTATAAAACCACCGAGTGTAATTCTAGGGACGAAATTTGATGGTAACAGTAAAGGTTTTTGACGACAACTAATCTTTCAAAGCCGACAGGGTAGATACCTCTTTCATTCATACCTTGACTGTTAATAAGCAGGGGGAGAGATGGGAAACTCGGTCTCACCGACCCCATATTTCAGCTAGCGAAATTAGGAGGGGGAGAGAGAAGATATTAAACAAATCCTCTCCTATTGCATCAAGTATTAAAGGCAGGACTTAAACCGACCGTGTAAATCTCGGATTATACTTACGCCTAATTTCATCTACAAGAAACGCGTTTAGAGCAATTAAACGCCAACAAGTTAAATAGGGAATTTTAATAACTATCTCTGTCGCTCTCTAGAAATTAGCCCTATTAATAAATAGGCATAATTAAATAATTTATGGATGACTGCATTCAGTAATTTACAAAATGAATTATTACAAACAACTTTCTACTACTCAGTGCTTTGTAATTAACGAAATCTGTCTTCCAGTTGTACAGCATTAGGTGCGCTTCCTTTAGTCCTGATGACGCAATCCAGAATCTTAGACGAAAATATTAAAGTTTCATAACTCATATATTAAGAAAAAAAACAACGGTAATTTATGTAAGGCAGGCTTTTCACACTCTAACATCAACAACGTGGATCTGCTTTTGAGAAATTTGTAACAAAATGATGTTAACTAAAGAGAAATGCCAAGTTCGTTAAACAGCAATGAATGAAAGTAACTAGACTTTTGGGTGGACGAAAATAGAAGATTGATTTGAAAATCCTCCCACATGTTTCACATTCGTATAAACTAAGCTTGTAAAGTTCGGCTTGGGATTAGCATTCGATGATAACATACAAAAAATATATATAAATTACACAAGAGATGCTTTTGGTATAGTTTGTTAATTAGATCCAAAACGGTTGAAACATATTAAAATAACAGACACGGCGATACTTTTGGAATATTTTAGTAGGAAATTTTAGTTTAGTACCTCCAAAATAGTTGAAAAATATTTCATACAACCCCTAGTCAGAGAAAAAAAATGCTTGAATTTAAATCCCACCCTGGTGACTTTAAATCGATATTTAAAAATAAAGGAGCTTCTCTTTACATATTCAGTGTCTGGATAACAGGAGAAATCAACACTGATTTGACCATAAATTGAACTGGGTGTTCGCAATGAAAAATGTTGGAAAAAAGGAAGCTGAGAAATACTGTAAACAAAAAATTAAGATAAAAATATCTCAAAACGGTTGCACGATGTTTTACAAATACGTCACTCAATCCTTCAAGAAAACATACACTCAAATAAACAAATGACAGCTTTTAAATGTTCCAAAAGATTTTATTTTTAAATAATTGGGAAATGTTTCCTGCTAGAGGTAAACAACGTTGCAAAACACTCGACATAAAAAATATCTTGCTTCTAATGGTCGGAACAAGTTGCTCTGAACAAATAGCTATCCGGAATTCCTGCTGAAGGCATGCCTGGCTCTAATCTATTGCTTCAGCAGATTTACGACTAAAATACCCAGTGAAATGTCAACCCCCCCCCCTTGTATTCTGGAAGCCTATGATCTTGGTTGACTACTGGGAAATCAGAGCTTCAAATTTATACTCTCCAAAGGTAAAATTTATTTCATTTTATCCTTATATGGCAACTAGAGAAAATCATTACCAGCCAAATTTTAGCAGAAATAATACACTCGGGGTCTCCCGTGGTCTAATGGCTAGCGCCTTGGATTCATAAGCGGGAGATGGTGGGTTCGATTTCCAACCTCCGGCAGGAATTTTATCATCCCACGGCTCGCTGGTAAAATTCCTCGCTGCACCCTGGATGTCGGCGCTAATGACCTAGATGTAGATGCGCCGTAAAAAAAAAAAAAAATAAATAAAAAAAAAATAATACACTCCTTGTCCTTCTCGACATTTTTTCATTCATTAGGAGACAGTATGTCGGGTAGGAGGGGCTATTGTTCCTATCACAAAAACACAATAAATTATTAAAACTTTTCCCAACAAGGAAGAAAAGGTTTCAACCCGCCTATTTTCATTGGCAAACTCATTTTATTTCTAAAAAAAATTTAAAAAAGAAAACAAAAGATGTGTCAGCCTTTTTTTTTTTATTTTCAAATAATTATGCGAAAAGTCTAAAGCTACTCGTCTGTAAATTTTGTTGTAATAAATCCTTTTTCCTTGAAAAGTTCAAAATAACAGCCGGTTTGTTTAAAAAATAAGCCAATCATCAACCAAATAGGGTAATTCAAAGCTACCACTCCTATTATTTCAAATCCTAAATGCTGTTGCTCGGAAACAACAAATCCTCGCTCAATATTTTTTAGCCAAATATTTAGCTGCTAACAAATCTACATTGCGGCCGTAAAAATTTAGTAATTAAGACGCAAGAATGATATCTTAATGAAATTATTCATAAACTAAACGTGCGTATCAGTTATTAAAGGACGGACATAACTCAATACTCAAGAAGTTAACGTTATTCTTAAAAAGAGATCTAAATCAATTAGGCTTTCCAAAAGTTCAGAAATAAGAGTTATAGCAGAGTTCTTGTCAATGTGCATTGATAGTAGACACAATTGATGGAGCAACTGGCCTGGTTGCAACATGGATCTTTATCCCAGTATCCTAGGAGGGATACTAGGATTCTTCAGGAGTTCATGGTGTAAGGCATTTTTAGTCAGCATGTAGGAATAGGTATGTCACTGGTCTTGTAGAGTGGTGGTCTGCTTCCACTCGTCATCCATTCATTTGTCACAAATGACATCTTTCAAAACTTTTATTGATTTGTGCAACCAAAAAAGCTACATTCATCTCGAATGTTATAAACGTATTCCAAGAACTCATTTACCTCAAGTCTTCATATGACTGGACATGAGAGTCGAGTATACAATGGAAGTAAGACATTAGGCCATTTTGGAACAGAAAAGCACTAAGAAGCTACTATTAAAGCAGAGCTTCTCTCAACAGAGATTTCGCTAAGTTTTAATTGAGGTTCGGCCCCGAGAACCGAACGGAACCCAAACTTGGTAACAGGGCAATCAATTGCCCCTACACCTCCTAGTAGACCGTTTATTTTACCCTTGTAACCGAATATCACACTCGAACCCTCTCACTAACCAGTAACTAACTAACGGCAATATCGGCTCAACTCCAGAAGCCACCAGCTCAATGGCGAAACTTTCTATGTGTAAATAGAGTGTAATTTACCCGGGCTATTATCTGAAAAACGATCAATAGAGTTTGGTTTCATGAAACGGGGAAATCCGACATATAAATGGCTACAAAATGTGTTCGATGACAATATTGATGATAACATTATAAGAAAGAGTCTTCCTGTGGTTTAGTGCCTAACGTCTTGGATTCTCTTTCAGCAAATGGAGGGTCGAGCCCGCAGCTGGGATTGTTTCGGGGCCCGTTGAAAAGTACTATGGATATTTAAGATGGAAGGTAACCACTAGATAGATCTGCGCTAATGGCCTAGATGTCGTTCCGCGGTATGTATGTACATATATGATTGGGGCGCGGACATGCAGGTGAAACGTATCTCAGGTGAAACGTTCATCTTCTCCCCACCTCACTATCCAGAAGACGATGAAGTATCGCGTCTCTCTTTCCCCGTAACTCAGATCTACCACTTCATCTATGACCTCTTGTTAAATTCTCATTACGGGTAGAGGCTGAACAATCGCAATAATATCGCTGACACTCATTAACGTTTCGTCTAGAACTTTTATGAAAGCACCGTTTCGCGTGCGTCTCAAAGTTCGTGCCAATTACGATGACCAGAAGGCTCATATTTCTACATTACTGTAATTCTCAGGGTCCTGAGTCTTGGGCAGCTGGCGGTGTTATTTGGGGTAAGTAGAATAATACTTACTCCAACATGGGAGCTTGGGCCCTCCCAATTTTAAATTCATTTTACCCCCATGAGTCGAGGATTATTTCTTTAATCGCCGGCTCGTATATATATTTTTACGGCACAAAGACATCTAGGCCATTAGCGGCGGGCTATCTACTGGTTATCAACTTTCCTAAGTATCCATAGTGCAGCAGGGAGTCTTATCCAACTGCCCCGAAATGAGAAGTATATCTACTTTAGACGGGCTCCAACCTCCATTTCTCTCTTTCCATGAGGATCCAAGGCTTTAGCCACTAGACTACAGGAAGACCGTCATTATATTATTATTTTTTTCCGTGTTTAACGTTGTATCAACTATTGGGCTATTAACGCCGGGCTATCTACAGGCTGCCACCCTTTTATAATACCAACAGCACGTGGTCGGTCACCCATTCAGGTACTGACCACGCCCGACGTTGCTTAACTTCGGTGATCTACGGGAACCGGTGCATTCAACGTGGCTATGGCCGTTGGCCATTATATTATTATATATGAATCAGCGGACATGGCTAATGTACATTACTTTTATGTATGAATTTATATATATGAATGTATGTGGGTGTATAAATTTGAAGCACAAATATTTTCGAAATATAAGGGATCTAAAACGTGTATTTCTCTTGTCAGAATGTTGAATAAATATAAAATGATTGTTAACATTTTATCATTCTCATTAGAAGTTCCATGAATGAATGATGTAATTACTTATGGTTGAACTGGTCGATAGAGGAAATACAGGCGATTATTGGAGTTAATTAGTACAAAGGAGATGTACAGAGTGACGTATGTTAGTTAGCATCAATGCAAACATACAATGTCTGCTTCATTTAGCAATTCAAATCAATGCAAGATTCAAACACCGCTCATTACATTTGAAGCATGTATCATCGGTTAACTCGTATAACAATGGATCGAATAATGAATAGTTCTCTTATCATCTACATAAGTTAAACCACATGAATTAAACAGTGATCAAACATTTAAACTAATGAGGAAAAACAGTTCAAGGGGAAGTTTTTAGAAGCCAAGAAATAGGAATGCAAAAGGATGAAGTTTTGTAATTAAAGCGGACGCAATATATCGGCCGTTGGAATAAAGTTTACTTGTGCTTCATTTTCAAGTCAAGAACGGACTGAAGTATTTTAATAAAATATGTACTACCAAGTCATAAATGTTACAATATTTGATTAGTGAACTTTAGTGCTCTGCTCTAGTTCAGCTAAACTTTAATTTGGTCAAAGTTAAATGGGCCATCATAATCCATTATGTAGGAATTAATTTCACAAATACGAACGACCAATTATTTCAATGCATATAATTATTTAGGATGTTTGTAAAATTTATATCGTAGAAAAATACTCTTAACTGCTCAAAAATTACTAAAATATTAGATGATTTTTTTTAATTTTTTTTATATAATTTATTGTGCGTCGACTACAATGACCTTTAGCACAATACCCTACTGTTTAAGTTAGCCGTATATTATGTAATGTTTGAAATTTAAAATCTTTACTAATGTTTATATTTTACAATATTATATTTCAATCTAAATCTTTATATATATATATATATATTTCGAGGATTGTTACATTTTTAGATATGTATGTATGCTTTAATAAATTTAAGATAATCAGTAATATTCTGATATGTTTCTGTTTTATTTAAAATTTGTGTACTGTTAATATCAAACCTATCCCTGGCTCCTGGGAGCACTCCACCAAGATATGATCCAGGGTAAGCACATCACCACAATAATTACACGTTGGACGACGCCTACCGACAAGATGATGGCCATATGTTAGACGTGTGTGTCCAATATTAGATGATATAACGTGTTAGATATTAGATGATATAACATGTTAGACGTTTGTGTTCAATATTAGATGATATAACAAAAATGATTTCTACTATGTACTTCGTTTGCCTGCAGATTAGATTGCACCTACCGTGCAACATACGTCACACGTCACAATAAAGTTTTGTTCACTGGGTTCATCGCGCGATTTTTTTTTTTTTTTTTTTTTTTTTTTCATTGGACAGTAAATTATCGGGAGAACAGATGACAACATACTACGATGTCTTAGACGAAAGACTCATCTGGGTTAAAAGAAACAATTTCTTTTGAGGCTAATACACAACTGTTAACACTATTGAGTAATGTAAGGCAAGACTTGTAGAGAGTAGGGGCTAATTGTAAATACTTCTACGAGTCCTTGTCGTCTACGAATTCTTGAAAGCAAAATGAGGTTATATGAACGCAAGAGGCGAAAAGAAAGTCCGTCTTCAAGGAAGCTGGCTTGGTTCCGTAGTAAATATCCACGGAGTGATTCGAAAACATTAGAATTTACACATATAATATTTCGCCTTCAATGAAATAAAACAAATACTTGCAAAACTTTAAGCAATGCTTTCGCCGACTGAGGCGGTATTTTCTAGTCTCCAAATATCTATATCTTCATTTGATTGTACAAATATCAAATTCTAGAGGTAATTGTGTGTAAGTAATATCTAAGTTGCTTTTCTTTGAGATTTAATTCGGGTAGGTATATTTTTCACGAAACAATAAAACAATACATTAATTGTTTCTATTATATATAATAATTCCAAATGGCTCTACTCATAAGAACAGAATCACGCAAAGATGACGCAGTCCCGGCGGGTAGGGCTTTTTGCATGAAGTTCATTTGCCAACTGTAAGTTTTATCACTGGATCAAGTGCCAAGATTGCTGCTGCTTATCTAAAATTACCCTTCTCGCCTCTGTTAGCACGTCCTCCAGTGTCTTTTGGTTTTGGTATTCTGTTTGTTGGTAAAGAGTACTAACCTTATACATATAAAGATGAATGACTATTCTTATAACCGAGAATACGCTTGTGCATAAATTATAAGATCATTACACGGCTTGACGATAAGTAATAAATTCCAAGTGGATAAGTAAGAAATGTGATTGCGGAAAGGAGATGGTAAGTGGTAGAGAAGATCCCCGGCCCCCAAGGGAAGAAGGCACATTCGAGCGAACACGTACTAACTGCTACATGTTCTACCTCTGACATCTATTAATTACACTAGACCTGCCTCTAGATCGTGACTAGAATAATACAACTTTCCTCGCCTTTGTTTGAAGTAACAGCTGACACCTTCACATTACCGCCCTCATCTACATTCAGCCAAACTATCTTTAACAGGGAATTATAAAATTAAATTAAAAAAAACAAAACAACAACTAAGATTTAAGCAACAGAATAACTAGTTAAATTAACTACATAACATAAATGTTTAGCAAGAAATGCTATGAATGAAAACATTCCATAATAATATTTCGAGAATTAGAAACAATAAATACGGAAAATAATAAATATATAAATCCAATCTACAATAGAATGTAAAGGGAGGAGGCCCGGCCAGAGCTATTATCTGGTCATGTGGTTGCTGTTTTGGATTTCGCATGAATGGGCAAGATCTAGGAAGGACTACAATAGTCCGATAATATTGCAGTACTGCGCATGTGTACCAACAGAATAGCTTTGTGCTTAGAGGGCTTTCAGCGTATAGGCTGCATGTAACATTTAATACATTGTTTTCATTATACAACGATTCTACATGTTTATATAAAGAAAAAGCAAACTTTATGCCAGTTACACAACATTAGAAGGGTAGCTAGCTACCTCTTGACATTTCTAATATGTTGAGTGCATTCATCCTAATTGTTTTAACTTAATATTTAGGTGGGAAAGAAAAACTGCCATCAACGCAACCCGATAGTTAAAACTTTATGTATATATATATATATATATATATATATATATATATATATATATATATATGCGTGTCCACGCCCTGGTATCTAAGAAAATGGCCCGATTCTAAAACGAAAAGCAACGTTTGTTAACAAGAAGAATCCAGGCCACGAATTTGTTGCGCCAAAAAATGGTGCATTTTGAATTGGTATTTAATCTCGTGGATTTGAATAAAACCATATCATTAACACTTCTCCAGGGAACAGGATTGAGCGTTTCCATTAATGCAAACTAAGATACATACAGTTACATTACAATAAGGAAGTATTAAAAAACAAAATTGCATGAGAGGTCTAAGACTTGTAGTATAATTCGTTTAAAATCTCGAAAACGGATAAGAAACCGTTGAAGGAATTTGAAGGCTTAATAAATTTTCCATTAAAAAGTAGACTACTAACACCAAAAAGGTCATGCTTTTTGGTGTTAGTAGTCTGTCGATTGTGGTTTCTTACCGACGTTGTGCCTTAGTCAACGAAATTGTCAACAAACAACAATATTTAGATTACAAAAAAAAAAAAAACAACGGAGAAACGAAAAAGGTTGCAATAGTACATTATCTATCGAAAAGACAACGTAATAAATAAAGAACCTTAACTAATGTACAGGATTTTACAAAAATTATTCTCCAGTTCCGTAAAAATACAAACACTTTACTTGCACTACCCTTGCACGTTAGTATAAATAACTAACAATCGGGCACTACAGTCCTTGAAGGACCTGGGCATCCGCCATCATCTTTCACCATTTCTCTCGTTCTTGAGCCAGGGTCCACAAATTTTGAACTTTGTAAATCGCCTTGCAGGTCATAGCGATATCTTAGTCTTGAGAAGGCTTTCTACGTGACCTAGCTATCTTAAACTGCCTTTTTTAATAACGCAGAAACTTTGGAAACCAAATTCTTAGTTCGACGTTAATCTATACCACCCTATTCTAGTCTTTCAAGGCTCCGAATGTCTTTCTAAGGATCCTACTCTCCCAAACCAGGAGGGCTTTTCTATTTTTCTTGCCCATAAATAATATTGAATTCGATTTTTTTTCAGCGATAGTACCAATATTCGCCGGGAAATTGTTGTTAATTACAATATAACCTACTTATAATGAATCGCCATTATACTACTCTGCCCTTAACCATGGCTTACTAGTAACATTATTAATGAAGAAAAATAGTAAAAAGTACCAATTCTGTATAACTATTACACACACGTTTTGTATAGTGTGCGTAATAATGAAGGAGAAATTCCAAACGTTACAAAGGAATACAGAGAAAACATTTCTGAATCTTTAATTGTCAAAGAACGAAGAAAAAAAAAGCTGAAAAGGGAATTAGGTAGTTGTTCTTGTGGCTTTATCTAAATTAGTAGCTGCGTTTACCATGCCCTCTGCCGGCACCTCCATGTTCAGGTCTTAGCTAGAGATTTGTTCTTCTTAATTAAAAGATACTCCACCCCGCCCCAAGGGCCTTAAATGCTCTTTCTTTCTCTCTTAGGGCCTTTCTTTCTAATTTTCTGCATCCTGAATCCAAATTGAGAAATATGGAGTTATTTAATAACTGAAGGAAAACTTTTTTGTAAATTATTTTCGTTTTTTTAAATGGGGAAGCCTAAAAAGACTAATTAGTAATTTAATTAGAGAAATTCAATACTTTAGGAGTTAAAAGTGATTAAGCAATATTATAAATCAACTAAACTTTTAATGAAATAAAGGAAATGGCCCTAATGAGTTTGGCCTGGCAATTATTAGCATTATTACAATTTAATTTTTTTTCAACTTTTTTGTTTTATTTAATTTTTTACTGTACATCGGCTTCTAGGTCATTAGCGCCGGACAATCTACAGGTTGTTACTGATTATAAATGGTGTAGCAGTAAAGTTTTTCAAGGTCAACCTCCCATAGGCGGGACTCGAACTTATATCTCCTGCATGAGAATCGAGCGTGGTACGCACTAGACCATTACACTTTGCTGGTGAAGACGCATTGCAATTTAACCTTTGAGTGAAGACTAAGGGCTAAAACATGGGCAGAACTTCTATGAGTTGGGCGTGACTTGTGCGAATAAGAGGTAATGGAAGATCCCGTACTTGTGTGATACCAAGGCGGATAAACAAGGGTAAGGAATATCAGAGACAAGGGGCAAGGGTAAGAAAGAAATTTCGAGTGTTTTACTGTAGGAAGGATTATAAAGATCGGTAGGATAGGGGAAGGTGCTACGGAATTGGACAGAGAGTTTGAGGATGTTAAACTCATTTGGAGGTATTTGAAATTGGATGTTTTGGTAAAGGAGCCGAGGAAGAACTGGCAAACCAATTACTGATAGAAGTACAATATATGACCGTCTCAGTGAATTCCAAGGAAGGAACAATTTAAAACAGTTCATAAGGCTTTTCAGTTTGGCCTAAATATCTCTGGATTTCCCACTAAACACAAAATAATCTTAGTTACTAATAACAAGGCAAAAAAGAGTTAAATGGTCTTCTTGCAAATGTTAAACCATCTGAGGATAAATATGGATTGGAAAATTTGAGTTTCAGGAACGATTGGTACAAAGGAAATTTTAGCCTTAACCATACGCGTGCTCATTTAAGAGTAAATGCGAAATCATTCTCTGTAATATATAAAACAAATATATTGAGCATAAAAAACAACTTAGATCAATAAATCATGTATTTGTAGTGATACGTTCAGACAACTTTAATAATAATATTCCGCGAAACGGGAAGATAATGAAAATTAGGTAAAAAAATAGTAACTTCTTGTATCCTTATAGAAATATATGTTTACTATTGGGACGTGGATTGTAGTAAAATTTCACTCTTGTTTGGCTTACTGAAATATTAAAAAACTTCAAAGAGAATAAACCTAATAATAATCTTTTGATATTTTCCTTCTTAAAGTCTCTAACAATGCATTATGTGTACATTGGGAAACGACAAAAGCTGACTCAATGGGTTAGGGTTGTCCATTTGGCGGTTGCAAAGTATAAAAGGTAAGTTGTCAGAAAGGGTATTTATACAATATTAATATAAATGCTCAGTAAGATATTAACGTAGGAAAACCTTCATTTCAAAGGGGATATACAATGGCCTTTCATCGTCAATACTAGCGGACACCTTAAATCTTCTAGGAATATTAACAAATGTTTAAAAGAAATTTGCACAATTCGAATTAAATTTTATAAGACAGAAAATAACAGAATTGGCATGGACTAAGTTCGAAAGGATATAAGAGCAGAGTAAAAGGACAGTTAGAAGGATTGAAAGAGGAATCCGATAAAACGATTTTCACTCTCCTTTCTTTTTCTGTTCTGAGCCCCTTGTGCCGCCCATTGCCAGAGTTTAGTGTTTCCGACTCCTTACAGCCTATGCCTTCCAACTTAACTAACCCACTTCTCAAACTAAGCAATTCTACAGAATAATCTTCAACTACCATCTTATAGCAAAATTATAATTAATAACAAAATAATTTATATGCTGTCTTTAAAAGAAAATAAGACGTATGAAATCATGTTCAATCATCAGGGAGAAAGAAGTTAAATACAAAGTCTCTTTGGTAAACAGACCATGCAAAATAAAAAAAAGGGTAACATTTAATAAAGAGGTAGGACCAAAAAGAACTTGCGATGGAGAAAGAGAGGAAGAGAGGGAGAGTTCCAAAAATTGATAATTGTTTTGCCCCTTATTTCTCTGATTAATTATAACCCTATCTTTATTATCCTATTCCTGAACTTATTTATTCAATACAATTTAAATATCAAACTTCATTGTATCTTATGCACAAACAGTCATGAAGGACGTCCTGCTGCATGTAAAGAAGATACAGTGGACCTGGGCGGGCATGTTGCACGGCAAGAGAATGACAGGTGGGCAAAGCAGGCCACGGAATGGATCCCATATGGACAGGAAGAGGAAGGCAACAGGAGAGATGCACCGATTTCATATGGATATTGAGTGGATGATGTATGCCAGGGACATGACCAGATGGAAAGAGATCTAGAAGAAGGAAAAGCAAGGCACAGCCAGGGAAGTCAGACTATTACCCCTGAAATCTGGGAGGCCCTACAGAAGTAGTCACTTCAGAAATATTAAAAAAAAAAAAAAGGAAGAAAGAAAGAAAGGAAGTATCATGTTATTATTTATTTAGTAAAGGTAAAATTCTTTATCAATTAATCACATTTATTTATTTAATTATTTATGATGACTATTCTGTTAAGAAAGGCTCCGTTCATTCCTTTAAAGAATGAATGCAGCCTCAATCTTCATTATTATAAATGTGCTTATTTATTAAATGTATATATTTTTTGAAATGTATAAACTTTAATTTTAATTTATTCAAAGTCAAAACCGTTTAAGTTTATACATTTCAAAAAATATTTACATTTAATAAATAAGCAAATTTATAATTATGAAGATTGAGGCTCCATTCTTTCTTTAAAGGAATGAATGGAGCCTCAATCTCCATAATTATAAATGTGCTTATTTATTAAATGTATTGTTTTTTGAAATGTATAAACTTAAACGGTTTTTTTTATTAGTTTTTGACTTTGAATAAATTAAAAATAAAGTTTTATATTGTCTGTAAAAAATGGTGATTGTTTACAATTAAAGGCCATCTCATAATTGACGAAAAATTTCATTAATTAAAATAGGTATCAAGGGACTTATACCTTATACATATTATTTCATGTGTTCCACCTGATTCTCCGAAATCTCTTGCCCGTTTGTGCAAGATTATGAGCTTTATTGTAATTGAATAAGAAGGACATTTATTTTTGGCTGCCGTCTTACTTCAATAACAATAAAACACATATTCTGGCACAATCGGGTACGGAATTTTATAAAATCTGATGAATTATTTTCCAAAAGACATCCCAAAATGTATACATTTGCTCGTAAATATTTGCGTTTTCTAATAAAAATAAAAAAAGCTATAAAATACAACATCATGTGTACTTTTAATAAAAGTAATTGTACATGACACGACAAAAAACATCCATTCATTAGTAAGATGTAGAAAAATATGAAAACTTAAGATCTAAATTTGTTCCCTTTCCAATTCAAAAGTCAAACCAGGCAGGCGAAAGTTTAATAGGTTATCATTCCACCCTCCATTGAAGTTAACATTTTTCCCGCCAGCAAGTAGGGGACAAGAAAGTTCCCGCAATAATTAAATTATTCAGCCCGGCTGCTGATGAAAAGCAAGTTGTAAAACTTTGATAGCCTAGGCCATTATCAATTCATAACTTCATTCTAGTAAGAAAATCGTTAGGCCCAGAGTTAAGCCAAAGAGAAGTCTTTTGGGCGGACCTCTTTGATGAACAAGTCCGTAAAGTCAGTTCCCAAGTTTCCGTGACTTTTTACAGGAAAATTCGTCAAGATCGCTTCTCGCCGGTGGGATCAAGTCGCTTTACGACCTCGAAAAGATAATTTCAAAGCAATGAATACTATTTAAAGTGCTTAAAGGTTAAAGTTCAAAGACCCATAACTTCAGTCCCAATAAAAGAAGCCCAAAGGCTAAGTATTAAAAACAACAATGTTGAAATGAGATAATTATACTGAATGTGATGCACTGAATGTTTGATAATGAATGGCTTTTTTTAAGCTCCAACTTTTTTACGAATGTAGTTATAGTCACGGCTCGGCGGTGTTGGTATCTATAAAAAATGCATTTTGTGTTTGCCGACGTTTTAGCTTGAAATTCAAAGGTTGTAAAAAAGGGCAGAGTTGATATTAATTTATATACAGATGAAATGAAAGGAAAAACATTCCAGCCCTGAAGGGCTAAATTTCAAGCCGAAACGTCGGTAAAAATAAAACGCATTTTCTTCTAAAAAATGTAGTTTTATTAAGATACGAAGACCGATGCCTGACTAAATCTACCTTAGCATTCCCAATGGCCCTCCCAATGTTCCACTTTGTTTAATTAATTTATATACAGATGAAATGAAAGGAAAAACATTCCAGCCCTGAAGGGTTAAATTTCAAGCCGAAACGTCGGTAAAAATAAAACGCATTTTCTTCTAAAAAATGTAGTTTTATTAAGATACCAAGACCGATGCCTGACTATATCTTACTTAGCATTCCCAATGGTCCTCCCAATGTTCCACTTTGTTTAATTAATTTATGAATTCATCATCATCGGAAATATGTATAATAATAATTTACGGTTCTCGACACACGCCTGCAGCAGGTTAAGTCTTTCATCTATGGACCCGCTGACAAAATTCCCAGCTCCACCTTGGCTGTTCAGGAAAAATGACAACCTATAGACAGCCGAGCACACATGACCAAAAAGCAGATGCCCCGTAAAAAAAATAATTACGAATTTCGCAATCAAAGAAATACTGATGCATATACCAAGTTTTAATTATTACCCTTGGCTTACTCCTTGCCTGTCTAGAAAAATAACTTGGAGAAAAACTGCCACTCAAGTAGATGAAATAAGATTAAATGAAAAGAAGGAGAATGTAAAAGGTGAACGATTTTCCGTCAAAGGTTATTATATTCTTGGGGCGGGCTCAAGAAAAGAAAGACATTTTGAGGATGGCACAGAACGGCTGGGAGGTTCAGATATCCAGGAGCTTTCACAGTCTCCACCTGACCCGGCATTAATCTTATCTCAGGCTGTTCGTCTTATGGCAAGGATTTCATTTCTCATTCTTTAAAAATATTTTTGAATCAAATGTATCGATTGAGCAACTAATTTTTTTTATTTTTTTTTTAAAAGTAACTCATGAATGAGACATTGAGAAAACAAATATAGTTTCTATTAAAAAATACTTGAGAAGAAATATCATTGCCATGAAATAAAAGGCGTGGCAGGCAATATTTCCATTTAATTGTGCCGTCAGCTGCTTAATGATACATGCTTGCACAAACCGTTTTACTCAGAATCAATGCATAGTTCCAGAAGATTACTACGGGAATGATATTATAGTAGAATAACAATTATTCAATTCTTCAATTTCTGTGTCCAAGTCCTTGTATTTATGCAGAATCTCGGAGAATGCTTTCAGGACCTTCATTATTCGTCTTGTTTTCTTAGTCAATGATGAGAATATCTGGTTTATTATGGTTATCATAGTGCAGTTCATTATCATAGCTTTATCCCAGGATATCTAAATGATTTCATTCTCAAAAGGTCTTCGAAAGACTTAAGGATAATACTATCTTAATGGCAATTTAGGCTGGACAATGATCTCATCAAAATCAATCTGGCCAATAATATTTGCGAATCTTTATATCGCAGACCCCTCCCTATTCACACTCACAAAACTCGTTTCTTCCTAGTTAAAAACTAGGAGGAAACTACTAAACTGCTACAAATTGAGGAATACAACTTGATAACGGGCCTCCCCATGGTTTAGTGGCTAACGCCTTCGATTCTCATGCGGGAGATGGTAGGCAGGGCAGCAGGAATTTGTCTCATATCAGTGCCCGTTGAGAAGGTGTCGGCGCTCATGGCTCAGACGTAAAAAAAAAAAAACTAAATAAATAAAAAAAAAATGTAATTTTGTCCCAAGTCAAACCCCACTACCAATAAACCGATTTTGATTATACTCGAGATACGTCTTTCTCATTACTTCTATCCATTATATATCGAGTTTGTTTTGGTGAAAACAAAAATAGCTTCCAATAGCTGAGCGGAATAACTAGTTGGTCTGGGCTGGAGGATTCAGGTAAACCATTTTCTTGGTGGACTTTTGCAGGTAATATTTTTGAATTCGGATGTCTCGATTCCAAGGCCTAATATTTTATATGTTATAATAAGGTTTGGCATAAAGCTTTTTTTTCTTCTTCTTCTTTTTTTTACGGCGTATCGACAAGTAGGCCATTAGCGCCGACATCCAGGGTGCAGCGAGGAATTTTCACAACGAGGCGTGGGATGAGAAAATAACTGCCGCGGTGGGGACGAATCCACCATCTCCCGCTTATGAATCTAAGGCGCGAGCCACTGGAGATCAAATTTAATGATAGTGAACATTACGTCCATAAGCAAGGGAATCTGTAATAATTATTATTAAAATGTATCATTAAAAACAGAATTTGATTATATGAATAATATTAAATATTAATACGCAATAATATTTATATATATATATATATATATATATATATATATATATATATATATATATATGTTTGTGTGTGTGTGTGTTCCTTTTTCGAGAAAAAAAAATTAGCCCGACGACTTGTTAATACAATTGAATATAACAAATAATATCGCAAACTGCCATATCCATGTTGAATAAACTGGTTCCCATAAATCACCAAAGAGCAACGTCGAGCGTGGCCAATACCTAAATGAGGGTGCCGTCCACGTGCTGTTGGCATTATAAAAAGGTAGCAACATGTAGATAGTAGGGCGCTAACAGCCCAGTTGTTGATAAGCCGTAAATAAATAGTATCAACTACTATTAAATGTGGCAAAGAACCAGATCAAAACTAGTTTCTTTGTGTGTGTGTTTTAATTACAATTTCCCTAAAGTTACCCTGCGCTAATGGCTTATCCAAAAGAGGATTTAATAACGCTTCGAAAATGAAAATATTCTATTAAAAAGTAGGTAACTGAAAGGAGTTTTAATTGAGTCTTTCTTTAGTATAAAGCTGTTACTATATTATAAAGATGTTTTAATTAATTTTAACGGATTACAGTAAAGAAAGAATGAAAAAGTAATTTGCGTAATTAAAGTGAACAAAAGACAAGTATTTTTTAGCTCGGCAAAAACGATTGGTCACCAACTCGAAACTTTGTCTTTTCAGGAGTATTTATCTTAAAGCAAATCTCATTTTACTAAAAATTAGCAAAGTTTAAAAATGATGTTTACTGCTATTGGCGTGCAAAAGGATGTATTTCTAATGTCATCACTAATACATTGAAATGACCACTAGTACATTTAGCATGGACGATTGAAATTATAAAATTAATTTCAAAGGAATACTTAAGGAAATAGTTATTAATAATTTCTATACAGGAAATTGACCACGGAAATCTCTTTATGATTCAATTTTATCATCTTGATGGGAGGTGAAGGAGTATTTCAAATGACTCCAGTAAACTATTAAATATGGTAGTACATACCAAAAGTAATTAAGTGTAAGTACTACTCACCACTAAAGTGGATATCAAGAATGAATGGAGTCAGTAAAACTTACCTGAAATAAAAAAAAAAAAAAATGTATATATTCAAATTAAATAAAACCTGCATAAAAATGAGGAAAAAACACATCAACTTAAAAGCTAAAAATTAATTGAATAATCGAATATGAGATTATTGAGAAATCAATAATTTTAGGATTTATCGAAATAATACACGTTAACACACTTTAAGTATATCTATGTCCTCTCTCTTCGACATTTTCAAAAAATAAAGTCATATGTTTAAAATGTACTTATTATTATAATACTAAAAATTAAGATTTTTTTTAGTTTCCGCTTATTTTAATAATTTCGAAATATGAGCAAAGGGTCATTCAATTATAATTCATATATGTATATATATTTTTTAATAATCAATCGTTAAATCGTACAAATAAACATTACTTTTAATTAATCTTATTTAATAGGGCTGACTAGATGGAAAAATAATAAATTATTTATTTATAGTCACCCTAAGCACTCAAAAATTATTGCTAAGTATGAAGCGTTTCGACGTTGTCAATGTTCGACTGGTTACATTGCACCATAGCTCAATTGGCCCCTTCTCCCCTACTGATGCAAATGAGAAGCAGGGTATAGGGGAATAACACGTTAAGATGGCCGGCAGTCGCAATTTACGTTCCTGTTTCAATGGCAGGTTGATTGTGGCTCTCGAGTCACGGAAGAGCACTTACTTAATTATTAAAGCATGTTTTATTGCAAGCAATTCTTTAGAGTGCCCTCCAAATGACCTAATGGCGAAACAACCATCAGGAAATTCAATAAGCTTTTATAACCTCACTAAACCAAGGCCTGGTCTCTGAATGATCGGCTATTTCTCACGAGCTTTTACGGCCTCAAATATTAATATTCAAATTTTAAATACTTTAAGAAACGAATGATCCACTCACAAATGTTACAAATATCAAATTCAGTACCCTAATTACATAGGACAGCCAACTCCAATTAAGTTTTATTGTTGTCTTCGCTTTTTTATAATATTTTTTTTTTTTGCAACCTAACTAAGAAAATAGTTAATTACTAATATTACACAACTAGTAATATTATATATGAGATGAAATATATAATGTGAAGATGAAATAAGTAAAAAAAAAAAAAAAAAAAAAAAAAAAAAAAAAAAAAAAAAAAAAAAAAAAAAAAAAAAAAAAAAAAGCTAAAAGACATTCAGCAAATTAATTATTTTAGCAATTTGTTTCGCGAATTAATGTGGTTTCGTTTAGAATTAAGATTTCTTTTTTATTATTTGTTGGTGTTACGGGGGTGGCTGTGCTCAGTGTGGGCATTATTCGAATAAAATATAATTCGAATGATTATTCAAATAAATTTTTAGCGAATGATGAATAATTCACTGAATTATCTTATTCACAAGGAACATCATGAATTATTCACAGAATTATTCGTTATTTATCATTCGTTATTATTTATTTCTAGTTGGTCTCCTGATTAATCCTACTCAAACACACACACATATATATATATATATATATACCTATTTCCGGCTGCCAACATCATAATAAATCTATCATTATTCACTAAAATATGTTTATTCTGATTGATCATTGGAATAATTTGTGAATAAAAAAATTTCTAATAAAATTCTGTGAATGAAGTTTATCATTCACAGAATAACGAATAATGAATAAAAGTAATTATTCTTCATTCATGAATAAAATAATACATTTATTCATTAATCTTTATTCATCATTCTGAATAATTTTTGCCCAACACTGGCTGTGATAGCGTAATATTACGCTAGCACAGCCACTTTTTCTCGGAAATGGCTGGAGCAACAAATTTAAAAATAGTGTAACAAATTAACAACAAATTCTGAGTATGTTGCTGTTCCAGCGTAATAGATCTAGTTCCTACCCAGCTTTCGAGTGTGTACGCGTGTACTAAATTGTTAATCAATGTATCTTGTATTATTCAAAGTTAAAGTTTTTTAAAAAGGAAAATTGACAGTGTTGAGATATTTCTCAACCACCAGGAATATTAACGTCTCTATAGGCCACTATAATAACAAAAAATATTTAGCTATATTGAATTAACATTTTAGATATCTGTAAGAAGTTCTACACGACAGGAAAATATATGACATCTAAATAACGGTATGTTAAAAAGTTAAAGCCTCAATATAAATATTTAAAATAAAACATGACGATTACACTAAAGGGGATCAGACAATATCTATAAATAATGGTAGAGCTAAATCCTTGCCTAGTGAATCTTGAATAATATATTGAGGCTGAAGAGGTGTTAATTGAAATCGGAGGGACGGGTAAAGAGGAAGCAGAAGGGACAAGAATTCTAGAGAATGATGTATAGGGGTCGCCTAAAACCAGGGCCTGGGGATTTACTCGAATACGAATAGGCCACAACCCAAACACCCACCGACAATACGTCAATTCCTAACAGACCCTTCGAGCGGACGGCTCTGTGGTCGGCCTTACATACTACTCCAACCTGCGCTTGATTAATCCACAGCCCTATAAACTAGTTTTGAAATTATTCACTATTTTAGAACTATGTTCAGAAAAATAATTATTAATACGAAGTCTAAAGTATTTGTTATCAAAATATAAGCATAGAATTGAATAATGAACTACATGATGATCATAGTGTATGTTCAAAATCGCCATTTATATTATTATTATTAAATATTTAATAGAATTTATTATTAAAAAAAAATGAATACATCAAACAAACAACCCTCGCATTCTTGCTATGACATACAATAAAACTTATTAAAAATATCAGTCATTAAAAAAACTCTGTAAATTGAGCGCATTTCTTAATAGGCCATTGGCAAGAATAAATTTAAAAGCGACGTAAATTGTGACTTTTTAACCCAAACATTTTGGTTTCAGGCAATATCTGGGGCCTCAACAAGAGCTTATCAATTATTCCATTATTGACCAGAACATTAAAACTATGAACGGGGCTTGGGCCGAGCCTTGCACCAACATGCCAAATCATGACTTGACAAACATTACTTGTGTCGTGGATATAGTTTTAGCGCGATTCCTCCCTCCCTCCATATTTTATTCGTTGGCAACCAACGGCAGGGTTATTCCGATCTTCCGGTAGTTTGGTCTTTAACTACACATCTGTTTAACTGTTCGTGCTCTTCCGCTATCTTATTTAGTAATTTCTTCTTATTTATATTGTACGCATTATATCTTATCATATAGGTTGGTAAGCAAATTTCCATAAATTTGTCCATCTGCTGTGACGAGACCTGTAGGAGTGCTGATACAACTCTGGTCTGCCTCAAACCGTACAAATCATTCTCCTTATGTCATGGATTGACGTATCGATGTAAATATTTTGTGTCGGTGCATTGATAGCCAAGCAGATTTGCACCAATACTACCACTTACTTAGTGAGCTAAGTTATGTTTGAGGTTTCTCTTTTCTAACAAATAATATATTTGATGTCCATATTGGCATGACATATAAATCGTCTTGAGGATTAACGCTTATAAATAAATAATAATGCCATATAATCATGTTTACCAGAACGCCATTGTAGCCAACAGTGGGTGTTTAGGAGAACATAGACGATAACTAGTAATAGACTAGTAACACTTGTGAGGCGTAGATACCAATAACACTTTAAGAGGGAAGCAGCTTGGATTACAGCTACTTGTAGGGCCTTAAAAGACATTAGCAACTAAGTTATACGTGGATAACTTGAGGAGATGATGAAGTTATCTATACACCTTAGTAAACAAGTAAGTAATAATCATGTAACTTGGTAGATATATTAACCAACAACTCCAAAAGCATTGCAAAATCAAGAAGGTAGAAAAGAAGAGCAAACAAATAAAACAAGCTTTAATAGCTTAAAGGAAGAATAGAGGTAAAGGAGAAAAAATTAAGGTTGAATTTTTCAATACTTATTTGAAAGGTGCCAACAATGATTTTATTTATTTATTATCAAGACTCTCATAACGCAGATGATTCGCTTGATAATTACAAATGTGTTCTTATAATTAAACAGTTGTTACAATTTCTTATTGATATTTCATATAAAGTAAAAACATTAATTTACAATAAAAGTATTTTACAAATTAATATAACAGTTATAAGTATGCACACTATAATATATATATATATATATATATATATATATATATATACATACATACATATATATATATATATATATATATATATATATACATACATATATATATATATATATATATATATATATATATATATTATACATGTATATATATTAAAACATTACTATATACATTACAGATTTATATGCAAGTGCACAACACATGCATATACATGTGTATACTTTTATACACTATGTGTAACTCATGTTGTACGCGTGTACATACATACGTATTCATACACTCACGCATATAAATCACGATTAAGTGAAAATAAAATTAATTTAAAATAACAAATAATTATAATGAAAATTATCTTTTCACCAATGCTACCAGATATCAGAAGTAACTTTAGAGTCTAAAATTAAATCTTGTTGTATAGCTGTGTGTGTTTTAGATGTTGAAAAATAGTGTTTATCGATTGGCTACCCTCTCTCAAAAGTTCAGTCATGTCGTGCGGTATTTGTAAGTAATCACGTCTTCTACAATCTGTCAATATGTGTTTAACTGTTAGAGGTAAGTTACACTGTCTGCAAGTAGGTTTTTCAGTATTAGTCATTAAAAACGAGTGTGTGAGTAAAGTATGTCCGATTCTTAAACGACATACGACCATGAATGCAAACAATGAATGAATACTAATATAGGAATACATTATCGGTCAGAAAAATTATAATATACAGAGTACTACATGTGGAATATTTAATTTTTGCTAGTCAAAAGACTCAAAAAATAATGGAACTGTTCAGCATGTATTAATCAACATTTCAATCAAATGTCAATTCGACGCCTGATTTTCGTTTTAATCCAAAAATAATTGAAAGAGTAGGCACAGTCATTACCTTCAAATATGTAGTGTGGCTTCATCAAATTGTATAAACCGCTTTCACCATTGAACGTTTTTTTTTTTCCATTTACGGCGGATAACCTACATGGCATTACTATTTTAAGGAATTAAGTTATTTTAGAAAAATTTACTGAGTTCACGATGGCGTATAGAATTCTTTGACGCGTATGAAAAAATAATCGAGGATCATACTGTTGCCGTAAATAGAACTCAAAATATAGAATGAAACGTCTCGCAGATAATTGAATTAATGCCTATACTTAAATCAGAATTTGTATCGCAATTTTATTTGAAAAAGTATACAAAAAAAATAGTACAATGAAATTTACAAATGATTGATGGTACTCCGTAATTATATTTTCGTGAATTAATGGTATATGATCAAATATTTCTCGTAGTAAAAGCATGTCTCATTGAAAAAGAAAACAAGTGGTCAACATTGGACAGAGAGCCAAACCTCATCAGGCTGCCCACAATGTTGGCAATAAAAAACTAAACAAGCACATGCCCTCGATCCCGAACAGAATTAATACAAAAGTTTGGTTAGCAGGACATGAAAACTTTATAAACATTAAATACATTTTCAATAGACAAACAGTCAGCAAATTCCCACTACGCATATAAACTGATTGGGATAAGAACTGTTATAATAAAATCAACAAAAGCAATATAAATAAAAACTCCTAAAGCGCCGAAACATAAATAAAAGCAATTTAACTCGAGCTAAATTCAATAATAATTCATAAAATACCATTTCTATAGAGCATTTTATAATAAAATTTTAAAAGGAAATTCTTTCATGTTGCAAATAACCATAGGACGTCTCTGAGAAAATAAAACATTCCAACGTTCATGAGAAGGGTAGACAAAGTAAAGATTTACGCAAAAAAAAAAAAAAAAACAAAAAAAAAAACAATAAAATTACTTAAAAATATTAATATTTTCCGAAAATTGTAGCTGATATCATTGGGAAGACAAAAGGCCGTAAACCACAAAAGGATGAGCCTGTACCCTGAAAGCTACAATGACGTTCAACAGAGATATCGTTTGGATTTTTTTAAGGAACCCCGTAGTAAGTATTATTGAAATCTATATACATATAAAAAAATCGCGTGTCTGTTAGTGCGTTTGTCTGATTTTGATCAAACTTGGCACAAAGGCAGGTCTTGATCCAAGGAGTGTCGTGGGCTCAGTCAAAAACGTCGTCTATCTGCTGTCTGTCCGTATGTTTGTTCCTCCATAAAGTTTGACCGATTTTGATCAAACTTTGCACACATTGATATTGATCCGGGGAGAGTGTGTCTTAGGCCAGTCTAGGATTCACAGTTCGGAGATCACGCGTTCAAAACTGTGAACGCGAACAGTTGCGTCATTAGAGTTTAATATTACTTATTTGGTTTCTAATTTATATTTGCTTTTCTAGATGCAGAAAGTAGGCGCCGGGTAACAGCTAGTATTTAATAAAACACTATCACCAAAAATCATGTTTATAAAATGCTTATGTAGATCTTAAACTTATGAGTTTACGTTGGTTATAAATTTGGAGAAATGTGGAAGAAAAGAAGCATAGCAGTTAAAGCTGAGGCAACTTTGTAATTATTGTTATTCTTTCAAGTGTTTTAATTATTAATGTTGCAGCACCATTTTCAAAACCATCATCTCCGAGCTCATAGTCATACATGCATTGAAGAAAAATCAAAAACTACATAGCTTAGGCGACCCTTTTTTAAAACCAATAAATTTGTCATCCGTGCTGAAATAAATGCAAATCGCCCAGAAGAATCTCTGTTGTTAAACAGCGTAGCGTCTTATTTAGCTGAAGCTAGGAAAAGTTATTGTCATGAAAGGCTCTGAAGTAGGTACTCGTAGTAGGAGGTAAATTTCATAAACTACTAATACACAACCGTATTAAGCCGTCAAAATGTTTTAGAAGAATCAACATAGAATATCCTATTTTAAACTCCGATCCGATGAGTACCACACTGAGCACAACCCAAATTAACTTAAGAATGGAAAATGAGCAGCGTTAGTTACAGTGCTTATAAGTCCTGTCATAAAGGGGACAAGCAATATAGAATTGAACTATACAGCGTACAACTGGAAACAATGGATATAATTTGAGTGGTTGGCACAAAAGGATTCAGATAATGGAGATAGAGACCCATCCGCCCCTTCCAGTTCCAAGGCTCCAGTCCTGATCTATGGTGATAATTGCTGGAGTAGTGGTCTAAAGATTAAACTAATTAAAATTGCTGATAAGGCTCTATTAGAATACATTTTGTTCTATTCATGCAAATTACAAACAGACGGTTGTGAGGAGGAAACTGAGCATTACTGGTGATATCACACATTTCTTCATAAGAGGGAGATGGTGGGTTCGATCCCAACGGTGGCAGGAATTTTCTCATCCCACGGCTCGTTGGGAAAATTCTACATTTCTTCTATCTAAAATGGTAAACAAAGACGTCCACTCTTCAGGAGTCGTTTAAGTCGAGCAATCACCTCAGAAATGCAAACATTCCAATATATATATATATATATATATATATATATATATATATATATATATATATATATATATATATATACACACACACACACACATATTCATAAAATCTTTTGTGAGTAAACTTAATATATACTACTATCTACTTAAAAATAAACGTATTATTAAAAAAAAACAAAAAAAAAAAAAACAAACATATTCATACTAAGAAAATAGGTATCTGTTCACGAATTAAATACCTTGTTTCATTACTGGAACCCAGAGACTTTATCCTTAATTTAAGGCAGTAATATATCAGAGAGTAAGATATTAAACTTCATTATAGTTGATAACTGATATAATCAATAAACCTGCATATTACAAGGTAACCGGACAAGAACATTGTAACAGTTGTAACATATACATTATAATCACGAACAGGGCTTTCATATAACATATTCATCTAATAATTTTGTTTTGATATTATAGGGCATTCGAGGTCTGACAGTTATAGCCAGTGGCTATAAACAGTCTTAAAAACATGAAATATTCAATAAAAGTAACAATAATTGCACTTAAAATAAACGAAAAGTATTAAAAGCATTAAACGAGATTTAAATTCATAACATAAAAGTATAAGCCTAGTTACAAAGTAAACCAAATCCCAAGGTTATTCGGACTAGATAGGGAGATAAATATAAAGCATCTGACAAGCGACTGCAGTGAGCAAAATGGTGCAAGTATAAAAAAGGAGTCAGTAAAAAAAATAAAGTTTGAGATAAGTGCTACATCGTGCCCCAGTTTGTCCAAAATCGATACATCTAAGTAGAAATAAGCTAAACAAATGTAGCTTGTCCCTTGCGGAAACTTTTTAAATTAAAAGGAGTGTTTTAATATCTTATGTTATCTCCTTTCCTTTCGTAAAGGAGATTTATTGCAGCGTCAAATTAGAAAAGGAATTTCAAAAACCCTCCTTGGTATAATTTACTTTAAATAAAAGGGAATGGGGATTATTCCACCGTATGAAATAAGTCTAGTTAAAAAAATGCGAATCAAGCTCAATTTATGTTGTTTTAAAGGAATTATCCAGATGATAAACTAAAAATGAAAAGTAGAATATGAAACTTCATTTTTGGGCAAAAACCGCAAGTTATGTTTCGCGTTCGTTGACTACACTCAATAAAATATTTCACTTAATCTAATAACAATTCTTTAAACTAAACGTAGCCTTTTTGAAACCGCTCTAGGAAAACATTTATGTCATAAAGTAAGGTATAATTTTTATATGAGTATGTTACTATGCTCTTCCTCATTATGTATTTTTCTATGAGTATGTGTGTGCGGCCCTAGTGGCAAAAAAAAAAAAATTAAAATATATTTGTGTTTATGAGCACTTTCCTCCGAAGGAAAGTAGATATTGAGGTTGCACTCATGACAGAATTTTTGAAAAATGTCTTCAAATCTTTATCGATCCTACCTAGTAGACACCGAAAATGACCCCCGTTAAAATTTATATATATATATATATATATATATATATATATATAAATTTGTGTGTGTGTGTGTGTGTTAACACGATAGCGGCCAGAGTTTTTGTTTTTTTGTCACGAAACTTGGTATATAGCATTCAATTAGCAAACGATTGAACGAGTTCGTTAACCACCAAAATCGGTCCACCGGAAGGGGGGGTTTTCCCCGAACCCGAAACACTAATTTGACCATGCCAGCCGTAATATTTGTTACATTTCAACGAAACTTGGTATTCGTAATGGTTATCTAGAGAGAAAAGTGAGATGTAAAAATAAACTAAATAGGTTCATTAGGAGGGGGATTTACTTTAGACCCACAATACCAATTCGCCACTACCAGCGATTTGTGTATTCGTAGTGGTAATCTACAGGTAAAAATGTGTTGTAAAAATAAACTAAATCGGTTCATTAGGAGGGGGGTTTACTCCAGACCCAAATTACTAATATACCCATACGGGTCGTAATTTCCAATGTATTGTAACGAAACGCGGTATATGTCGTGGGTAACTCATGGGAAAGAAGTGTTGTAAAAATGAGCTAAATCGGTCAGTCGGAAAGGGGGGTTTACTTTGTAATATATTTCAATAGAATTAGCGTGCCAGACGTAGGTTAGCAAGGCCGCCGCAAGGAGCGCTTTCTACCACTAGAAGGACTGTATCCTGTTCCTGCGTCAAATCAAAAGACGAAAATATGAAGTTTTTTGTATTTATTAAGTAATGTAGTAGGTACCATGTGTAAACATAACTCTGGAAGCTAATTAATTACAAAATTAATTATAATTTTAAAAATTAATATTCATGTTTTTATTTAATTTATGTAGGATATTTTAAGCAAATTGTTCAGGAATCCAATCTCAACTACCCAAATTCTGAGGAAAGTGCTTACTTATGCAGCTCCTGAGTGACGGACTTTATGTTTATACATGTATGTATGTGTGTATATATATATATATATATATATATATATATATATATATATATATATATATATATAGAGAGAGAGAGAGAGAGAGAGAGAGAGAGAGAGAGAGAGGAGAGAGAACACGGAGAGGTGGTGAATTATTCTGAATAGATGGAGCATAAAGGCAGAATGTAATTTTCGGAACTGTTATTCCATAGACAAGGTGAGTGGTTTACTTCAGTTTTATGTGCATTTTGGCGCCCATGTAGCGAACTTTTACAACCTTGGGGGCTGCCAGGACACTAAAACTCGCCAACCACATTTGCAAGAATCTCAACCATATATGCCAAGGAAAGAATGGATACTTAACTTTGCATTAACAATAAATAAAATGTAGTACCCCATAAAAAAAACTGAAATTGGTCCGTAAATATATAAATATGGTTGTCCGTGCGTTTTCAAATGTCTCTGTAATCAGCCTTTTAGAACATTTCGAAGGAATGAAGGTCACTATGTGGGATGTTTCTGAAGTCCTTTAAAAACTTGTCAAATCTGCCTACTAGATATCAAACATACACATTGATAAAGATAATCCTCGTTCCTTAGCGTTCGTACGAGGTGGAACCCCTAAAACAGAAAGTGTAATTTCTATAATAATTCCTTGTGATTTCACCAAATTTTGATCACCTTCAAAGTGATTACCACTGACTGTAACACACTCACTTAATCATTTCTGACATTGTTTTAATTCACCTTTTTTTCATCCCTTTCTTTTTCTTGTTCAGTGGGGAGAACAATATAAAGTCGTAAGTTGCGAGGACAGAGTACATGGAGGAAGGACCTTTACAGGCAAGTCGGTGTGACACGAATGAAATTGCAGTCCCTGAGCACACCATTACCTCTTTTCATGTCCAAATACTGCGATAAAATGTTTTGAATAGAACTTAAAGTCATCCCGGATATTTTAACTAATTGAACAGTGGCTCACCGAAGGTCTTCAAGGACCACAGTGTAAATGGTTGGTATGAATGTGTGACATCCTATTAACACGATAGTGAACACATATTCTGAGAACCCCTCCCCCCAATAAGCCAAAGGAAGGACGAATTCGTTAGTCAAATCATTGATATGTATATTTTGTTTACATTTGGAAAACACGAAATAATTGAAAAAAAAAATTATTTAATAGAGATTAGCCAAAGGACATTCCGCGTATTTTGTTTTCAGAAATATTTCTAAGAGGGGCTAGTGGAAGTCGACCTTTTAAAAGATTAATAGATTTACTAACAAAATTCTTCTCAGGCAAACTTTCAAAGTCAAATCTCAGTACGTATCAGTTCTTAAAATTTAGAAAATGTAAGTCGCATTCGTATAGAGTTAATCATTGTTTTCCATTTTTTCTTCTTAACTTAGTTCAGGTGTTTAGAGGATTACCAGCGTAACTCAACAAAAAATAAATAAAAATAAATAAATAAATAAAATAAGAAATGGAAAAGAAGTTCTTTTTGCTTTTTGCATTAGTCCCTGCTGGAAAATAGAGTGACGTGTTTGGGGTATCAGTAAAATTCGGATAATGTTGCTCTTTTCAGGCACATTAAAGGACCAAAACGTCGCGTCTTATTTCTTATTTATAATTTATTCCGGTGGAAATAATGTTAAGTTCACTTATGATATTAAAATAAAAAGTCCGACTCGCAGGAACTGCATCATCTTAGCGCGGTTCCGTTCATATCCCTAGTGTCATTTGAAAAGCTTAGAAAAGAAATAAACTTTTTTTTTAATATATCTCGTGAAAATTGTTGAAATCCTCTCGAACATCTCGAATAAAAGTGATGTTAAGGCGTCAGGGACACCGACAGTAGTTAACTTATACACAGAAGCGGAAATTACACAATCCGGCTCTAATTCTAAAGCAAAGCTCTATAAATCACTACAAAATATGCCTAATAAAGCCTTTTTAGTGGATACAGAAGGATCAAGAAGAAGTACAAGAAAGATTGAGTAGAATACCATGCCTAATATAGCCTATATAGAATAATATGCCGAATAAAGCCTATCTAGTAGATGTAGAAGGACAAATAACAAGTCTTGACGAATAACAAGTCAAGATATAGAATAATATACCTAATTAAGTCCAAGGAGTAGATACAAACAAACCATGTTGGTTTTTGGTCCAACATGGACAAAAAAAAAGTCTTGAGAAAGCTTGTTTTTTTTTTCTAATTAAATACTTTTGATCAATATTTAGTATAGAACCTGCGTTGAAAACTATTGATTGCTAATTGATGAATCTGGTTACAACTAAGTAATCTTTATGAATATTTAGTATATAACCTATGTATGGAACTGTGTTATTTCCAGAACTTGTATTGTAGAATAGAACTTGTATGAAATTTAATCAGCATTCATTTGTTATAGAATAGTCATGTTGCTAGGACGCAGGGTTTCCGAGATATTAGTGAACACCGGAAAAATGGGACCTTCTAACCCCCCCCCCCCCTCCTCCCCGGCTCAAAGGTTAAGGGTAAGGACTTTTGATATGTTCACCTCCTATCCAGCCCATACAAAGTTACGAAGTCAAAAATTGTGTTCCAAACATTTCTACCTATAGCTGTTTTCAAGCATTCGTTGCCTGGACTGCGTAGCTAGGCTTTGTATTTGTGTCGGCAGATACCTGGGGTATATTTACAACTCTTGAGGATTAACTCCAAGCAGGTAAATTTCCTGCTAGGAGGGTTCAGTCCGGGCAGTGAACCGACTCTATTCGCTCATAGTATCTAACCGTTGTGAAGTTTATTTTTTTGGATTTAGGACTTAATATACATATGTAGACTAAATCATAGCAAGAAGTCTACCTCCGTCGTCGGTTCTTCACTATGTAGACTCGCTAATGTTACCCAATCTTAGATACATCGTAATTAAAATCCACAGCAAAAACACGACATTTCATCAGAATCCCCTGCTTAATAAAACCTATATAGAATAATATGCCAAATAAAGCCTATCTGGCTGAAAAATAGAGGAAAAAGTCCGACTCGCAGGAACTGCATCATCTTAGCGCGGTTCCGTTCATATCCCTAGTGTCATTTGAAAAGCTTAGAAAAGAAATAAACTTTTTTTTTAATATATCTCGTGAAAATTGTTGAAATCCTCTCGAACATCTCGAATAAAAGTGATGTTAAGGCGTCAGGGACACCGACAGTAGTTAACTTATACACAGAAGCGGAAATTACACAATCCGGCTCTAATTCTAAAGCAAAGCTCTATAAATCACTACAAAATATGCCTAATAAAGCCTTTTTAGTGGATACAGAAGGATCAAGAAGAAGTACAAGAAAGATTGAGTAGAATACCATGCCTAATATAGCCTATATAGAATAATATGCCGAATAAAGCCTATCTAGTAGATGTAGAAGGACAAATAACAAGTCTTGACGAATAACAAGTCAAGATATAGAATAATATACCTAATTAAGTCCAAGGAGTAGATACAAACAAACCATGTTGGTTTTTGGTCCAACATGGACAAAAAAAAAGTCTTGAGAAAGCTTGTTTTTTTTTTCTAATTAAATACTTTTGATCAATATTTAGTATAGAACCTGCGTTGAAAACTATTGATTGCTAATTGATGAATCTGGTTACAACTAAGTAATCTTTATGAATATTTAGTATATAACCTATGTATGGAACTGTGTTATTTCCAGAACTTGTATTGTAGAATAGAACTTGTATGAAATTTAATCAGCATTCATTTGTTATAGAATAGTCATGTTGCTAGGACGCAGGGTTTCCGAGATATTAGTGAACACCGGAAAAATGGGACCTTCTAACCCCCCCCCCCCCTCCTCCCCGGCTCAAAGGTTAAGCGTAAGGACTTTTGATATGTTCACCTCCTATCCAGCCCATACAAAGTTACGAAGTCAAAAATTGTGTTCCAAACATTTCTACCTATAGCTGTTTTCAAGCATTCCTTGCCTGGACTGCGTAGCTAGGCTTTGTATTTGTGTCGGCAGATACCTGGGGTATATTTACAACTCTTGAGGATTAACTCCAAGCAGGTAAATTTCCTGCTAGGAGGGTTCAGTCCGGGCAGTGAACCGACTCTATTCGCTCATAGTATCTAACCGTTGTGAAGTTTATTTTTTTGGATTTAGGACTTAATATACATATGTAGACTAAATCATAGCAAGAAGTCTACCTCCGTCGTCGGTTCTTCACTATGTAGACTCGCTAATGTTACCCAATCTTAGATACATCGTAATTAAAATCCACAGCAAAAACACGACATTTCATCAGAATCCCCTGCTTAATAAAACCTATATAGAATAATATGCCAAATAAAGCCTATCTGGCTGAAAAATAGAGGAAAAACGCCGTTCGTAGTGGTAGAAAATCTTACAAGGCATTTCGCTCAGAAATCTCCGAAATATTCTTACTAATTTTACGTACCCTGTTTTAAAATCAAATAGATTTATATTCTATAATCAATAAGAAAAACTACTAGCAATAAAAAACTATGGGTAACAGATGAAAATAGGGAATACCAAGAACAATTCTAAAGAACGAAATCAACACCAGTACTGTAATCTAGATATTCATAAGGCATCTTCGAATTCTAACAAACAAAATATTGCTTCTAATTATACGTATCCTGTTTACTGACAAATACATTTGACTGCTATAAGAAATTACAAAAATAACGAGCAGTGAAAAAAAAAAATGCGGGAAACACACAAATAGAGACTAAGTTTTAAGCACTTATTTCTCCTAATGTGACGACCCCATCAAACATTTCTTCAAAACATTTTTCCACGATTTCCTAACCCTTTTCGAGGGGGTTATAGGTAAAAAACGATATAGAGGTTATATCAACAGAGTTTTTAAATATATGCAAAGACCTGTTGATCAATAAAATTAAAATAAAAAATAGAGTCATTTTTCCGATCCTGTTTTACAAACAAATACATTTTCCTAACATAAGAAATTACAAAAATAAAAAACCAAGGGAAAGAGACAAAAATTACAAAAAGAACGACAAAAACCCGTTCATAAGAACAAAACAGACGTATTTGATGTTTTAAGCACTTATTTCTCCGATTGACATAACCTAATCAAAAATAGTTTTAGAATCATTTTTGTAGAGAATTTAGTAAGCTTTCAAATAGTTTCAATCCACTTACCACGATTTCCCAACCGTGTTCGAGATATTAATGAAAGTATACGAAGTTTCCAAAACTTTTCATATCTGTTCATAAAATATTTTATTCTAACCCTTCCTTAACTCCAATCGTAACATAACTTTCAACATATTAGTTTTAATGAAAGTAGAACATGCACATAATGTTTCAACTGAATCCCGTTATTCTAAGTACCCAAACCAAAAACGGTATTCAAAAACTATTTTTCCAATTTTCTCGAAAACGGTTAAAGCTATCGTCTTGAAAATGGTTTCATTCGTTTTCCTAGCCCAAGAAGCCTATAAAAAGAGTACTTACAAGCTTATGAACTCAAAAACGTAAGCGTTACGATTTTTTCTGCGCGAATTTCGCCCCAAACGCCATCTTCCAGTGGGCGGATTTTGCTGGTTAACGAACTTGACCTTTCAAATTGGACGACTGATTTTTGTACCAAATTTCATCAAAATCGGACCATTCGTCTTCTATTTAGAGAGCGAACAGACAAATATATATATATATATATATATATATATATATATATATATATAAATAAATATATACATATATATATATATATATACAAATTTGAACCACCGTTATTTTCGGTTTCTAGGGGTTCTGAAACGCAAAATTTTCTAGTCGGCACTTCCGGATTGTTTCATTGTATCAACCTTATAAGCGGGGTTCCTCCCTATGGGGGAGGGAGGAACCGCGCTAATAAGTTAATATGACGCCATTCCTGCTAGTAGAGTTTCTTATTATTATTTATTGCTTAGCTCACATAAGAAAAATTACATTTCCTGTAAACGTTAGTCGAATTTCGTATTATATTTCCATCGGTCCGGCAACAAAATCTCTTCTCGTGAATAACGCAGTAGTCGCGTTCTAGTTCTTTCTACCTTTTATCGAATCCACTTTCCAGCTATTTCTCATTTAATATTAGATGGGACAAGCATCTTCCGTATCTCTACCTCAGAGGTAAAACGCCTTTATTAACATTTCAAACTATTAGCAAGACAAAAAGAAAAAATTAGTATATACTAGAATACTAATAGAAATCCGTCAACTCAACATATCACGAGATCAATCATTGTTCCTATAAAACTGACTCTCCAACCTTCCAAAAAATGACGAGGATTAGTAAATAATTAAAAATTAACAAAACGTTAATATTATATTAGTATTAGCTATTCAAATTATTTACGCTGTATTTGGTCTTCTTTAGTTACTATACAATTTAAAATAATCGACAAAATGATCAATATTTTGTTATTTTTTTTAATTTAAATCTTATGGTTAATAACGAAGTACAACTACATTTAATTTTCTTGTTAAAAAAGGAACACTTAAAAAATACATATATTAATAATAAGAGATGTAGCTAATAGGTCCAATATTTTTTAAAACCGATGTGCGTCCTGATAAACAATCTGGTTGGATATTCATTTCAGTTTAAAGATTCCAGCCAGCATAAATAAAAAAGTCCGACTCGCAGGAACTGCAGCATCTTAGCGCGGTTTCCTTTCATGTCCCTAGTGCCATTTGATAAGCTTAGAAAAGAAATAAACTTATTTTTTTTTATATATCTCGTGAAAATTGTCAAAATCCTCTCGAATATCTCGAATAAAAGTGATATTAAGGCGTCAGGGACACCGACAGTAACTAACTTTTACACAGATGCGGAAATTACACAATCCGGCTCTCATTCTAAAGCAAAGCTCTATAAATCAATACAAAATATGCCTAATAAAGCCTTTCTAGAGGGTACAGAAGCATGGGCATATATGAGGGGGGGGGGGGCTGAGGGGGCTGCAGCCCCGTCCCGAAATTTTGAATTAATGATGAAAACTTCTCGTAAAACCCTTAAAAATAAATTAAATAAGATCACTTAGTTCATAAAACATATTTTATTTTACGTGTAATAGCGTTTTAGTTGCCTAAAACTATTCCAAGCTCTAAATATTTAGTATTCCATACCCTGGAAATGGTCTCAGCCCCCCCCCCGAAATTGTTTTTATATACGTCCATGTACAGAACCTTTTTTGTAGAGCATTTAGTAAGCTTTCGAATGGTAATCTTCCGCTTCACAAGATTGTCAACGGTTTTCGAGATACTAACGAAAGTATACAAAGTTACCAAAACTTTTTTTTGTCTGTTAATAAAATATTTTATTCTAACTCTTCCTTTACCCTAAACGTAACAAAAATTTCAACATATTAGTGTTGATGAAATTCGAACACGCAGAAAATGTTTCAACTGTATCCCATAATTCTAAGTACCAAAATCAAAGACAAACAAGCCTCCCTAGGAAGGACGCTAGGCAGTTGAAAAGCTAAATCTTGGAAATCCATGTCTCTAACATTAAATTGATTTCTTATTTTTCTTAACCTGTTTTATTTTAAAATACATTATCCAACTCTAAGCAATTAAAAAATAACAAGGAATAAAAATATAAAATTTTAGGCACTTTCAACACTTGTTCACACTGAGTAAAACAATATAAACAGATCTAAGGTGTTACACGGTAGCTGGTGAAAGAATGAATGAGGTCTCGTATTGCAATTCTCTGTATGCAGGGTCTACTTCCAGGTAGTCATATACTTTTACTGCCCTTTACCGTTACTCAGAAAGCTCTTTGTGTTTACAAACAAAGGACTCGGTATAGACCACCCGTATTAACCCAAAAGTGATTATGCCAAGCTTGATAAACTTCCTGAATTAAATTAAGGAATTTAAGAGTGCTTAAAATAGGTTCTTGATCTAGTCAAAAAATTCAAGGAGAATTACACCACGAATAGAAAATTTCGGCCAAACAGAAGGAAAATAACAATAGCAAGGATAGTTAAACTTCGTTTTCAAAGATTGTTAGTTGGAACACAAAAACGGTCACTCATGATTCTAATAAATTAACTGTGAAGGGTGATTACACAAATATTCCTGTTGAGGCTTTAAAGCTTCAACTCAAAAAACATATTAACCCACAGGTAATATCTAGATATTCGTACGGCATCTTCGAATTCTAACAAACAAAATATTGCTTCTAATTATACGTATCCTGTTTACTGACAAATACATTTGACTACTATAAGAAATTACAAAAATGACGAGCAGTGAAAAAAAAAAACTGCGGGAAACACACAAATAGATCCGTTTAAATAAACGAAACTAACTAACTAAGTTTTAAGCACTTATTTCTCCTAATGTGACGACCCCATCAAACATTTCTTCAAAACATTTTTCCACGATTTCCTAACCCTTTTTGAGATATTAATGAAAATATACGAAGAGGGCCTAATAGATATTCATACGGGATCTGAGAATCCCAAGATTCCGCAAAAATAAAATATTCTAATTATACGTATCCTGTTTTTTTTTTTTTTTTTTTTTTTTTTTTTTTGTTTTTTTGTTTTTGTTTTTTTACGGCGCATCTACTTCTAGGTCATTAGCGCCCGTATCCTGTGTTATTGGCATATACATTTGACTACTATAAGCAATTACAAACACTAGGGAACATGCCAAAGAACTCGGATTAGGAGCCTCGACAGTTTCAAGACATTTGAAGGAAATCGGCAAATCCAAAACTGACATTTCATACGGTACAGCCTGATATATTTCTAACGATGAATTGTTTTTCTTATTTTAATTAATCTGTTTTATTGTCAAATACATTATCCAACTATAAGAAATGAAAAAATAGGAATAAAAACAGACCAAAAGAACCATATGAAATAAACGAAATCAATTACTTCAAAGTTTAAGCACTTATTTCATCCGATTGACATCGCTTATTCAAAACTTTCCTCAAAACCTTTTTTGTAGACCATTTAGTAAGCTTTCGAATGGTAACCTTTCGCTTCCCAAGATTTTCAATCGTTTTCAAGATATTAATGGAAGTATACGAAGTTCCCAAAATTTCATTATTTCTAGCAACAGAAAATTGGTCTCATTTTTCCTATCCTGTTTTACATACAAATACATTTTCCCAACATAAGAAATTACAAAAATAAAAAGCAATAAAAAACCAAGGGAAAGAGACAAAAATTACAAAAAGAACGACAAAAACCCGTTCATAAGAAAATATTAAGTAGCAGTGACCGAACCCTGACAGTTATATTTTGGTTCCACCAGTCTTGAAAGGTAGGATTTACAATCTGACCTGGAAGGGTCGGCAACACAAGAAACCGTCCGCTAGTTGCAAGGTCTTGGAATCTTGGAAATCTATATTTCTAACAATAAATTGTTTTTGTTATTTTACTTAACCTGTTTTATTTTCGAATACATTATCCAACTATAAGCAATTAAAAAATAACAAGGAATAAAATACAGGCGAAAAGAACACTTTGAATAAGCGAAATCAATTACTTTAAAGCTTTAAGCTCTTATTTCTCCGATTGACATCGCCTAATCAAAACTTTCATTAGAACCTTTTATGTAGAGCATTTAATAAGCTTTCTAATGGTATTCTTCCGTTTACCAAAATTCTCAACAGTTTTCGAGATATTAAAGAAAGTTCCCAAAATTTATATTATTTCTAGCAACAGAAAATTGGCCTCATTTTTCATATCCTGTTTTACACACAAAATTTTCGCAACATAAGAAATTACAAAACTAAAAAGCAATAAAAAACGAAGGGAAAGAGACAAAAATTACAACAAGAACGACAAAAACCCGTTCATAAGAACAAAACAGACGTATTTGAAGTTTTAAGCACTTATTTCTCCGATTGACATAACCTAATCAAAAATAGTTTTAGAATCTTTTTTGTAGAGAATTTAGTAAGCTTTCAAATAGTTTCTATCCACTTACCACGATTTCCCAACCGTGTTCGAGATATTAATGAAAGTATACGAACTTCCCAAAACTTTTCATGTCTGTTCATAAAATATTTTATTCTAACCCTTCCTTAACTCCAAACGTAACAAAACTTTCAGCATATTAGTTTTAATGAAAGTAGAACATGCAGATAAAGTTTCAACTGAATCCCATGATTCTAAGTACCCAAACCAAAAACGGTATTCAAAAAATATTTTTCCAATTTTCTCAAAAACGGTTAAAGCTATCGCCTTGAAAATGGTTTCATTCGTTTTCCTAGCCCAGGAATCATATAAAACGAGTACTTAGAAGCTTATGAACTCAAAAACGTAAGCGTTACGATTTTTTTTGCGCGAATTTCGCCCCAAACGCCATCTTCCGGTAGGCGGATTTCGCTGGTTAACGAACTTGACCTTTCAAATTGGACGACGGATTTTTGTACCAAATTTCATCAAAATCGGACCATTCGTCTTCGAGCTAGAGAGCGAACAGACAAATATATATATATATATATATATATATATATAAATATATACATATATATATATATACAAATTTGAACCACCATCATTTTCGGTCTCTAGGGGTTCTGAAACGCAAAATTTTCTAGTCGGCACTTCCGGATTGTTTCATTGTATCAACCTTATAAGCGGGGTTCCTCCCTATGGGGGAGGGAGGAACCGCGCTAAAAAGGAACTATGACGTACAGAATCCTTGTGCGAAGATTTAAATATAGCCAATTGTACACTCAATAAAAATAACACATCCAATAACAACAAAATGTGGAATTTTCCAATAATGCGATACATATATACTTAAGTATTTCGACAAGCTGAACCCGAATTCGGACTCCGTTTTACCCCATCACGTCAGTTTTAGGATCAATTGAAGGTCCTATTTCGTTATAATAACTAGCAGATCGACGCAAAATCAAGGTCATTTCAAGGAAAAATATGTTTATTTTTCAAGAAATGAATCTGCAGTTTTTTTTATTTATTTATTTTTTTCTTTTGCAAAATAAGACATATTTTTCCTTGAAATGAACTTCATTTTGCGCCGATGGGGTGAAAGAGACCTCGGATTCGAATTTAGCAAACCTCAAAACCATGGAAGCTCTAGTTATTTCTTCTTTAACGAATTCATAAGATAATTTGACCTTCAAATGCTCTTAAAACTCACATGATGGGATGAAAGAGACTCCGGATTCGGATTCAGCGTGCCGAAATACATAAGAATATATGCACGGTGTCTTTGGAAAGGATTGTTTTTTTTTTTCGTGTGCCTGTGTAATGGAACGAATCAAAGAAAAAGTCCGACTCGCAGGAACTGCATCATCTTAGCGCGGTTCCGTTCATATCCCTAGTGTCATTTGAAAAGCTTAGAAAAGAAATAAACTTTTTTTTTAATATATCTCGTGAAAATTGTTGAAATCCTCTCGAACATCTCGAATAAAAGTGATGTTAAGGCGTCAGGGACACCGACAGTAGTTAACTTATACACAGAAGCGGAAATTACACAATCCGGCTCTAATTCTAAAGCAAAGCTCTATAAATCACTACAAAATATGCCTAATAAAGCCTTTTTAGTGGATACAGAAGGATCAAGAAGAAGTACAAGAAAGATTGAGTAGAATACCATGCCTAATATAGCCTATATAGAATAATATGCCGAATAAAGCCTATCTAGTAGATGTAGAAGGACAAATAACAAGTCTTGACGAATAACAAGTCAAGATATAGAATAATATACCTAATTAAGTCCAAGGAGTAGATACAAACAAACCATGTTGGTTTTTGGTCCAACATGGACAAAAAAAAAGTCTTGAGAAAGCTTGTTTTTTTTTTCTAATTAAATACTTTTGATCAATATTTAGTATAGAACCTGCGTTGAAAACTATTGATTGCTAATTGATGAATCTGGTTACAACTAAGTAATCTTTATGAATATTTAGTATATAACCTATGTATGGAACTGTGTTATTTCCAGAACTTGTATTGTAGAATAGAACTTGTATGAAATTTAATCAGCATTCATTTGTTATAGAATAGTCATGTTGCTAGGACGCAGGGTTTCCGAGATATTAGTGAACACCGGAAAAATGGGACCTTCTAACCCCCCCCCCCCCTCCTCCCCGGCTCAAAGGTTAAGCGTAAGGACTTTTGATATGTTCACCTCCTATCCAGCCCATACAAAGTTACGAAGTCAAAAATTGTGTTCCAAACATTTCTACCTATAGCTGTTTTCAAGCATTCCTTGCCTGGACTGCGTAGCTAGGCTTTGTATTTTTGTCGGCAGATACCTGGGGTATATTTACAACTCTTGAGGATTAACTCCAAGCAGGTAAATTTCCTGCTAGGAGGGTTCAGTCCGGGCAGTGAACCGACTCTATTCGCTCATAGTATCTAACCGTTGTGAAGTTTATTTTTTTGGATTTAGGACTTAATATACATATGTAGACTAAATCATAGCAAGAAGTCTACCTCCGTCGTCGGTTCTTCACTATGTAGACTCGCTAATGTTACCCAATCTTAGATACATCGTAATTAAAATCCACAGCAAAAACACGACATTTCATCAGAATCCCCTGCTTAATAAAACCTATATAGAATAATATGCCAAATAAAGCCTATCTGGCTGAAAAATAGAGGAAAAACGCCGTTCGTAGTGGTAGAAAATCTTACAAGGCATTTCGCTCAGAAATCTCCGAAATATTCTTACTAATTTTACGTACCCTGTTTTAAAATCAAATAGATTTATATTCTATAATCAATAAGAAAAACTACTAGCAATAAAAAACTATGGGTAACAGATGAAAATAGGGAATACCAAGAACAATTCTAAAGAACGAAATCAACACCAGTACTGTAATCTAGATATTCATAAGGCATCTTCGAATTCTAACAAACAAAATATTGCTTCTAATTATACGTATCCTGTTTACTGACAAATACATTTGACTGCTATAAGAAATTACAAAAATAACGAGCAGTGAAAAAAAAAAATGCGGGAAACACACAAATAGAGACTAAGTTTTAAGCACTTATTTCTCCTAATGTGACGACCCCATCAAACATTTCTTCAAAACATTTTTCCACGATTTCCTAACCCTTTTCGAGGGGGTTATAGGTAAAAAACGATATAGAGGTTATATCAACAGAGTTTTTAAATATATGCAAAGACCTGTTGATCAATAAAATTAAAATAAAAAATAGAGTCATTTTTCCGATCCTGTTTTACAAACAAATACATTTTCCTAACATAAGAAATTACAAAAATAAAAAACCAAGGGAAAGAGACAAAAATTACAAAAAGAACGACAAAAACCCGTTCATAAGAACAAAACAGACGTATTTGATGTTTTAAGCACTTATTTCTCCGATTGACATAACCTAATCAAAAATAGTTTTAGAATCATTTTTGTAGAGAATTTAGTAAGCTTTCAAATAGTTTCAATCCACTTACCACGATTTCCCAACCGTGTTCGAGATATTAATGAAAGTATACGAAGTTTCCAAAACTTTTCATATCTGTTCATAAAATATTTTATTCTAACCCTTCCTTAACTCCAATCGTAACATAACTTTCAACATATTAGTTTTAATGAAAGTAGAACATGCACATAATGTTTCAACTGAATCCCGTTATTCTAAGTACCCAAACCAAAAACGGTATTCAAAAACTATTTTTCCAATTTTCTCGAAAACGGTTAAAGCTATCGTCTTGAAAATGGTTTCATTCGTTTTCCTAGCCCAAGAAGCCTATAAAAAGAGTACTTACAAGCTTATGAACTCAAAAACGTAAGCGTTACGATTTTTTCTGCGCGAATTTCGCCCCAAACGCCATCTTCCAGTGGGCGGATTTTGCTGGTTAACGAACTTGACCTTTCAAATTGGACGACTGATTTTTGTACCAAATTTCATCAAAATCGGACCATTCGTCTTCTATTTAGAGAGCGAACAGACAAATATATATATATATATATATATATATATATATATATATATATATATATATATATATATAAATAAATATATACATATATTTATATATACAAATTTGAACCACCGTTATTTTCGGTTTCTAGGGGTTCTGAAACGCAAAATTTTCTAGTCGGCACTTCCGGATTGTTTCATTGTATCGACCTTATAAGCGGGGTTCCTCCCTATGGGGGAGGGAGGAACCGCGCTAAAAAAATAACTAAGGATAATGGTATGAACGATAAGAAAAAGGCGTCCACAGAATTTATTACATTTACAGTATAATATAAAAAGTTGATGAATATAATGCAAGCAATACTTTATATCGTTTTTTTGGAGGTGGAATATAATTTTATGAAGGCCCGAAGACAATCTTTTGAAGGACTATATAATAAAGAATAGACATAAGCTCCACTAACAAAAGTAAGACAAAGTCTAGTGATAATATTGAATTGAATAAGAGTATTGTCGTAAAGGAGGACTTCATCCTTAGTGATATATTCGGGGAACTTCAGGTCCCTACTAAATCTTCAGCTAAACCCTTCCTGATCCCGGGCGATATTTTCCACGGCCTATCAGCAAAGTGTACCGCTCCATCTAGGTGAGGTATCCTCGACTTCTCATTAAGGGAAATTACCGTAGGACCGTTATAAACACCCATTTGTGCGTCAGGAAAGATTTAGTACCTTGTAATTACATTAACAGCTTTAATCTTCAAGTACGTATCTAAATTTCAGACGTGCTGACGGTTTACTAGGTTTTTTTAAAGGAAAAAATCTGTAGAAAAAAGTTAAAAATGCCCAACAAAATATTGTTAAAGAAAAAATGTTCCATTGAGGCACGAACTCATAAAACTTTGTTAGGTTAAAACACGGTTGTTAGCGGAAAACACGGCGTCAGAGTTGAATTTGTAATTCAGAAAAAAAGAGGTCACTCATAACCTATACATCCTGGAGCGATCATATATCCGAAAAACTTAAAAGGCAATACACTTAGGCATGTGTATAATATCATATATATTCTCCACAGTCCAAGATCCCATAAACTTTTAAGTTTATGCACAATAGCAGAAAACATCAGAATGAAAAAAACAGGAAAGTCTATTCATTGGCTCAAACCAATTTACAATGAGCAATATACCCTCCGACCAGAAATTCTGGATGACATTTAGTGAACTTTATGTTTGAAAGATAATTTTCATTCAACTCAGAAAGAAATCGATTTATGAAATCAAATAAAGATACTTATATATAAATGATTTTCACAGAATTGCAAGAGCGCACCAGAATCAGGACTAAATGTTGAAACTCGAAAATTATTCGGAAAAACATATCAGTAGCCCTATTCCGGCCAGAAAAAGTTGGTAACCTGTAGATATCGCTGCTTAAGTATGTGAGTTATTTATGAAAAGATATAAAAACGTATATAAATAAATAATACTTAATAGTTTTAAAAATTAATTAATTTTTCTAATTAGGGTAATTTTTGATTGGTGTTATATTATGACAGTAGTCGCAAAAATAAATAATCGTTTCATTACAATAACCATTAAACATATTGAAGAATTTTTAAGGCATTGATTTAGAACTGTATCCTATTTCTTTGTGTCTAATAATATTGTTTATTTGAAGGAAGAACCATCCCTTGAGCCGTGAGATTACAACGTGTTGAGAAGAAAACAGTATGACAAAGGGAGTTGTATAGGCGAACAAAGAGCCCAATGCAATATCTAGAAAGAATTTCATTTATTATGGAACAGCTATAGGAGAGGAAGTATGATCTAAGGTATGAGGGGTATTGTTTGTACTGTCAAATTTTCAACCAGGCCCCCCGGGGTTCTGTACAAAAGTTTCTTTTGAAGCCTTTCAGATTAGCACCTAAAGATAGGTCTAACAACTTTTTTTTTCAGAATTTGTGATATTATCTTGTTGGCATCCTTCCTTTTCGGTGGCATCTTTTTATATACAATCAACTCAAGAGTATTCATCAAATGAAGCAATCTAAAACTGGTATGAAATATGTTACTAGTTAAAATTATGAAAATAATTATATTACTTATGATGGTACTTCTCTCAGCACTCGATTCACCTTAAAATATTAACAAATAATAACATGGAGATAATTATAATTATGATAATCTATTTTAAACATGCTTAATTTATTATTCCCATATCACGGTGGAGGATATATCGTTAATAGAAACCAATATTAGTTATTGATAGTTGCTAATGTATGTCTAAAAAGTAATAAGACTTTGAATGCGTTGAATAAATTAAAACAGAACTTAAGGAGAACAGGTGGAACTAAAGACCGGGATTAAATCACAATTAGCTAAAGACAGCAGGGGGTGGGGGTTACCATTACAACAATCTACAATCCTAATCCATTTACCCTATCCAATAATATGCAGAAACGAAAATATTTTAATATATGTAAATTCTAACTAAAGTCATTTAGATATATTGCTTTTAAAATTTACTGAGTTAATTTATTTTTCTTGTTTTGTGTTATTTATACATTAAAAATTTTCACTCTAATAAATCATTAATTCTAAAATGACGAGTATAAAAAAAATTAAAATTGTATTTCCATTGTAATTTTATTCTATGTTTTCTTTTTTATTTCTAAAAGGCTCTACGTTTAGAATTCTCGAAACTAGCAAATTGACCCATTTAGATCTAAATACAGAGTTTATTTATTATTTCATTTTGTTCGCTTCTTAGCGCGCATATCTATCTATATATATAAAAATCACGTGTCTGTCTGTTTATCTGTTTGTTGCTTATACAAATCCACAGTTTGACTGATTTTGACCAAACGTGGCATACTGGTAGGTTTTGATACGGGAAGTGTCATAGGCTAGGTCAAAAACGTCTACCAGCTGTCTGTCTGTATGTTTGTTCCTTATACAAATCCACACCGTTGGACTGATATTGAACAAACGTGGCACACACTTGACACGGGGAGAGTCATAGGCTAGATTAAAATCGTCTATGACTCACAGTTCGGAGATCACGAGTTCGTGATCTCCGAACTGTGAACAATGAACCCAAATAGTTACAGATTTGCGTTATTCGATTTTAATATTAATTATTTTGTTACTAATTTATTTTTTCTTTTATAGATGCAGAAAGTCGGGTAACAGCTACAATAAATAAGAAAAAGAAATGGTTTATTATAGGACGTTCCTTCATGAAAATCTTAAAAATAAAGGTCTGAAATATAAAACTCTTTACATGCACGCCAAGGTGTAAAGTCACAAGATAACAACATTAATTTACCAAGTATAATATCATACTATACTCTATAGGTGTCAGGGTTTGGTCGTTCTTTTGCAATAAAACTACATTTTATTTTTTTTTTTGATAGGAAAATAAGTTTTATTGTTTGCCGACGGTTCAATTCAAGCCTTCATCAGGGCTGTAAAACAAGTAGGACAGAGCCGAAGCGTCGGCAAACAAGAAACCCCATTTTCACATTTAAAATTTTGAAGAAGAAAGAAACAACGACCGAACCCTGACAATTTCTACCTCCGCATCACCAACGGTCAACGATCTCCTCTCAATTAATAGGTAATGTTTAAATGGATAAAACTGGTCATGAACAAAGGAAAAGCTGAATTTAGCATAATTGTGTATGAAGGCGAAATGAACCCATATTTCACAAAATCCTTAATACTTAAACACAAATACATACAGTGCTGTAGCAAGACATACCTCATCATACCTAAGTTCCTAAACAAAAATATTTTTTCGATCCATAAATCACTTATTGACAAATTTAACACTGGTTGCCAAAATAGGTCAATTTAAAAAATAACAAATTGAAAGAAATGCACACGTGGAGAATATTGGTTGATCTCATCACGTTTAAGCTGGGATTTTCAGCAACTGGCCACCGGGAAAAGTATGTACACTTTACTTCTTCCACGAAATATTGCCCCACAAAGTAAGTACAAATAATGAAATAATATAAAAGGGGGAAAAACAAAACATATTCTCATTTTATGCGTGAAATAGGCTTTCATTTCTCCCAAGAATCTAAAGTAAAAGAAGTGTCACACTACCTCAGATGATAATAGACAAAAAGTTTCCTTCAGGATAAACTTTTATCTCTCTGGATGTAGGATGGGATATAGCAGAGTTACGATGAAGTAAGCCAAGTGTTATAAGAAGAAGAGCTGATGTGAACTTCAAGTGCAAGAGATACTTGGGGAGTTAAGGTCTTCAGCCAAGTGTGTTCAATATCTTCTCACACTTGATTTTTTTTGTCGCACAAGCTTCGCAACTACTGTATTCAGAGGAAGACCGTTGCACATATCGTCCCGATCAGGATATCGACACACCATGAAACCTTATCTCGTGACTACTGATAAGCCTTACAGGCGACTACTTGCACTTTATATTGAAAACTTATCTACGTGCTTTGCTTCCTCCCTCCATGTGGAATAGGTCCTACAATGAAGAGCTCATTTGTCGAAGAGGAGAATGATTTGTTGAATTACTCCTGTTCTCCATATCTAGTCCTACTTGTATATACATTAGGCAGGACCATTTCTCATCCCAATCCCAACCGAGCATAAAAATGGATGACATTATAAGCAAGTCTCTCTTCAAGTACAGCAATATCATCAATAATTCTTAGATTTGGGGGTCTCCGTCTTCCCTTATAGACAGATTGGGAGAAATCGTGATTCGCTTAAGTTATCATTCTCCCAAATCACAAAGATACATAGTTTTATTTAAAAAATGCAAAGAAATCATAAGATTAATTTTCTTTTCTTATTAGGATAAATTTACTGTTTGATTATTAAACACCAGTGGAGTCTAAGACCCTAATTGTTATTGTTGTATCTGCCAGAATTACTTCAGGAACAGTTCAATTTATTGAGATACCTCAGGAGTTCGTGAATTTTTGAAGACCACTTTCACCAGTAAACAATCGTATATTTAATCCATTAATAATATTATTTAAAAAAAAATAGTCACAACCCCAAACACCCGAACTTAATAAAACACAGGGGGGAGGGGGGCTTCAACTCTAAACATTGTCGATACAAATGCAAAGTATCCAACGTGAAAAGTGGTTTGGTATCTTATAGATGACTTTACATACATTTTATCTTATTATATATTTTAATTATACTTAATTCACATTCGTCAGTTTCATTTTCTTTAGTTCTCCAACAAAGTACATCAGTCCAACAGCAATAAGTATAGATTGAAAAAAAAAATGGGTTTTTCATATTTGATACTTCGAATTTGTATCGACGATATAGCAAATATAAAAAACAAAACTTGTTATTCCTCAGGTAAAATTTCCGATAACTATTACGTGTAAGCATTTCTAGAAAAAAGGGTACAAATACTTTTATTTTTTTAAAAAATGTCCAATTACCAAATTATATTCTTTTGTAAACAATGAAAAAAAAATCCCAAATAATCACAAGGCAACATTTATGATGGCCGAGTGATTTTATAAAAACAAAAAAGTTGAAAAAAAAAGAACTTCCTGAAGAACGTGAATATAAGAGTTCTGATGTTCATCGAAGAAAAATGAATATTGAATTTTCAAGAGGGAGAAACTGTTTCAGGAATAAATGTCTCATAAATATTCACTAAATAACCAATAATTCCAGGAAGGAATTGTTTTCCCAATGAGCTAATGACGCCGCTCCAAAAAAAATATCTTTATTTTCTTCTTTTTTTTCGTTAAATTTACAATTTCAATATCGTCTTGACTTGAAGATTTCCTATTCTCTCAAGGTATATTTCTTGCGTGAAGGGAGGACCGTCGTCGGCTAATAATAACCGGAAATTGGGACCCAGATCTCTAAAACACGGTACGGAAAAAAAAGATGCCATCAGACTTATCTTTGGTAAGACATGATCACTCTTGCCCTCATCAATTTATTTGTAACGGTTAAATTGAGTAAAGTCATTAGTAAAATAAATTTTAATAAAATATACCATTTCTTAACCAATGCTTTCTCTATTATGTTGCTATTATTTAAATTCAAATAATATATGATTCTATTGTGGTCAAAAGTCGTGTCTAAAATGTGAACAAAGACTTTAGTTAAAATAAAAAATAGTTTTATTTAATATTTACAATGATGTAGGCCGTTATGATCTTAGTGATTCATTGTAGTTTTAAATATTTAATATTTCAGCAACAAAAATTTTGACGGAGCATCATTTGAAAAAAATTGATTTATGGTTAGGCATAAGCACCACTAAAGACATGATCACTCTTGCCCTCATCAATTTATTTGTAACGGTTAAATTGAGTAAAGTCATTAGTAAAATAAATTTTAATAAAATATACCATTTCTTAACCAATGCTTTCTCTATTATGTTGCTATTATTTAAATTCAAATAATATATGATTCTATTGTGGTCAAAAGTCGTGTCTAAAATGTGAACAAAGACTTTAGTTAAAATAAAAAATAGTTTTATTTAATATTTACAATGATGTAGGCCGTTATGATCTTAGTGATTCATTGTAGTTTTAAATATTTAATATTTCAGCAACAAAAATTTTGACGGAGCATCATTTGAAAAAAATTGATTTATGGTTAGGCATAAGCACCACTAAAATAGATATATAAAAATTTATTTTTAATAAAACTAAAATTTCAAACTATTTATCATCTCGACAATTCCAAATTATGACGAATACCTTTTAAAAAGTTTGATTCTGAATATAATACCTCAATATATTGAAATGCAGTTTTTTGTTTGTTTCTTTTTTAACTTAATTTATTATTGTAAAGTATTAGATAGTATTCTTTCTCAATTCGAGGAGACGAAAACAATTAGTCTTCCCGATGCATTTATTCTACGCGAGACCTTTCAGCACATATTTATCGCTATCAATACATGTGACCTTTACGGAGGCCTAACCTGAACACAGCGAAGGTCACTTCTAATATACCACTACGCACTTAATGATAGAATGTATGCGTTGAAAGGACTAGTGCATAATAAACAGTAAATATCGCGGGGAAAACGAATTCATTTCACCTTCTGTCATTTTAATATATTTCAACTCTAAGACATATTATAGAGCCTTTAAGAGTGAGGATGGAAGCCCAGCGCCCCAGGGCTGGCTGAAGTATGAGATGTGTGGGAAGTGGGCCAGAAGAGATCCAACGGATGTGAGATATCCGGCCAAGTCTAGAGGTAAGATATATAGGGTAGGAAATGAGACCTACCACTACCACATCCATTAGCCGGTATATCTACCAGTATTTGGTACATGGCTCACATTCCTAGCCATTCTCCCATCTGATGTAGCTACATAAATTTTAAATAATAAAAAAAAGATGGTATATATCAGTATTTACAGCGTCTCGAAATTTTTAACAATGTTTCCTTATATGCGAGGAAGGTCAATAAAACAGGACCAGTTCGACAATTTAAAAAAAATACAGCTCTAGACAGTTCGCATCATTGGAGTGTAAAAATAAACATTAAAAAATAAATATAACGTCCGACTCGTAGGAACTTTAGTGCGACTCCGTTCTATTGTCATTTGCAAAACTTAAAATAGAATCAGTTAATGTTCTGTTAGAATAATACGTGTAAAACATAAACACAAGGTCCACCGATATACTAACAGCATCCTAAACGGGAATAACTCCATTCAATCAACAATTTCTAATAATGCGAACGCTCTATCTTAAAGCGCATACCGTATTTGTAGGAAATTTTATAATCTTTCGAATAGATGATTTACTAGGATTTCCCAATAGGTTCAAGTTTTATACCAATATATCTGAAAATACAAAAAAAAAAGAAAAAAGTACTGTCAATTTTCCTCGAGAACGCTTATAGATATGACTGAGGGAATGGTTTTATGAGCTTTACCACGTCCATTTACTCATAGAAAATGTACCTAGCAGCCGAAACCATGTTCAACTGGATAACGAACTTGACCTTTCAAATCACACAAAGTATTTTTGTACCAACTTTCATTAAAAACTATCCATTGACGAACTAGCTATAGTACCAACAGATATGGTCGGCACTTCCGGATTGCATAATGTCATCCTTTAAACGGGTAAAGGAAGAGGAAACACGCTAAGTGATTAGGAAAAATAAGAGGCATAATAAAATAGAACAAATATGAGATAAATAACATTAACTACTATTATATTAAAATTTCATACTAGGGTATCATTGCAGTATCTCAAAAAACGAATAAAAGAGAAGTTAAAAATATCGATAAACAAGCTAAAAAAACCGTTCCCGCAAATCATGGACTATGGAAAACGAAAGAAACACGACAAGTCGTAAAATAAAATACGTATATACAAATACTAAAGTTGAAACTTGGATATAGCTTTGAAAATTCATATTGGAAAATGAAACAATAGAGATTTTATACAAGAAAATCAATCTCAATTTCCGATGATTTTTTTTCGGCGCATTAGAATACCCCCTATATTCTTATTTTAGGAAGATTTTTAAAAAATGGATTAAAAAACTCAACCATATTTTAAAGAAAATTTAACCAATTCAAACGGAATTTAGAGGGTCGATACAGGCTCCAAAGCTAAACATTTCCTTCCAATCGCGATGTTTCTACGTAATCTAGAATCAACTTAAATGCCTAAAAGTTAAATTTAATTTTTATTTTAAGATCCATTCCTTACAAGTACCTTCTTATACTGTTAAAAAAAGAAAAGCTCTTCTTTTGAAATAACCCGATGACTTAAAAATCGGATTATCTCAAGGCGAGATATCATCGCAAGTTTTCGAATTTCAAAACGTCACGAAAATTTTTGACTTACACATTTTTAGGCTCTTCCAGACAGGAAAAAATTATTATTATTTTTTTTTTTTCGTGATAACCCATTAGGTTTAAAAATGTGCTTGTTTACTTGAAAACATAAACATTTTGTTTAAAATTAATTGACCACACATAAATTATTAAAGAAGGTGACAGGAGTTGCTCCCCAAAATTGTTTAAAATATTAGCTGATATTGGCAACGTTTCGAACCTATTCAGGTTCATCATCAGGCATCTTATTGCCTAATTCAGAGTGTGTTTATATAACTCGTCCTCTTAACACGTCATGAAGAGTTGTACCCAGATTTAATGTTCACTCTCAAAATTTAACATTTATGGGCCTAAAATGAAATATAAAATCACAATAGACCTTAACAAAACTTAATATAAGATGCCTGTTGATGAACCTAAATAGGTTTGAAACGTTCAAATATAAGATAATATTTTAAAGAATTTTGGGGAGCAACTCCTACCACTTTCTGCAAGAATCCATTGGTCCTTCCCCACCCTCACTTCAATTCAAATTATTGCTTAACTGTTATATTTTTCTTTTAATCTACTTACTAAACAAATGAAGTGGCGAAAGAAACATGTCGATATCATTTTACAAACTTGAGATATAAAATAATAAATTTTCAACCTATTTTATTTTATTTCTCAGTGCCTAAGGGACATTGGACGAAACGACTTTTTATTATGCAGAAGCACCAGAAAAAGATGGGCCTGATCGGTGACCCCACCACTGTAAACTTCTCTTGATGTAAACTGATAATAATGTTCCAAATTCATCCTATTCCACTGTAGTAAGTAGTTCTGCTGTGAATGAGGTTCTTATAAAAGAAATACAAAACATGGCTGAAGTAGTGAATGCGCTTACAAATAAAATTAATCTTTTGGAAAGTAGATTATCGAAAAATAGTGAAGAGGGTACCAGCACAAAGGTGCCTTCTGCCCAACAACAAAGTTTAGTTAAAACAGCACAGCAAAATTTTGAAACTAATAGTGATGATGAAAATAATACAAATACATTTTCCCAAGGAGAGAAAAATTCAGGGGTGAAAATAAATGAGGCCTATGAATCAACTTCAAAAGGTATTACATTACCTATTGAAGGTATTACATTACCTATTGAAGGTACTACATTACCTATTGAAGGTATTACATTACCTATTGAAGATAGAGATCTGAAAAGGACCCTAGCTGAATCTTCTTCCTTGTCTACAACGGCATCAACTACTGGAACGAACAATGGAAATCGCAAAACTCGATTAGGAAAATATCAAAAAAAAGAATGATGGTTATATTTAGGCAATTTTTTATTTTTAAGTTCTATTTTTATTTATTAGCTTCTCTCTTCTTTTCTCTCTCTCTCTTGACTCATTAATTATTTCTTAATATAATTTATACATTCAATAATGATTATTCAATGGAACATTAATGGACTACTGACTCACAGACCCGACTTAGAATGTGTTATTAAAGACTTTGACAGTTCTATAATTTGTATTCAGGAAACAAGATTAAAGCCTTCGCAAACATTAAATTTTAAACATTTTAAAATTATTAGAAAAGACTACACAGATGGATTGATAGCTTCTGGAGGAGTATGTATCCTCGTTAAAAATAACATTGCCTATGAACCTATTACAATAAATACACCTTTACAAGTAGTTGCAATAAGAATATTTTCTCCAATACCAATGACGATTTGCAACATTTATTTACCACCAGGAAAACAGTTTAACTGTGATGACTTATGTAATATCTATAGACATCTCCCTGAACCTGTACTTTTATTAGGCGACTTCAATGCTTTCTCAGAGATTTGGAGCACAAAAAACACAGATCAGAGAGGAAGAATCATTGAAACTTGTATTGACACATTTAACTTGACCGTATTAAATGATCTCACTCCAACACACATCTGTTCTCGAACCGGGACGATGTCAACAATAGACCTTACCATAGCATCTCCCATCGTAGCTCCTAGGATCAAGTGGTCAGTAGCAGAAGATTCCTATGGGAGCGATCATTTCCCGGTTATCGTTGACTTCTATAGCAGAAGCAACATAAACGACAGGCCGATCAGATGGAAACTCAAGGAGGCTAATTGGCAACTATTTCAAACACTCACCCAACTAACGAATTTAAAAGTTAATGCAGATACAATAGATAATATTATTAATGATCTAAATCAAAAAATAATTTATGCAGCTACAGAAACAATCCCACGTAATAAGAACACAACTCAAAGGAAAACTGTGCCCTGGTGGAATGAAGATTGTCGGAAAGCCATAAAGGAAAGAAAGAAAGCATTACGAAAATGTAAAACACATCCTTCCGCCGAATCTACAGAAGGTTATATCAAGGCAAGAAAACACGCTCGATTTACTATAAAGAATGCAAAGAAATTATCTTGGCAAACTTTTCTATCCAAAATTAATTATACCACATCTCCTACAGAAATATGGAACCAAATTCGAAAAGTGATAGGGATGAAAAATACGAAACCCATTCCATCTCTAAAACATAATAATCTTACAATAGTTGAACCGAAAGAAATAGCAAATCTTTTAGGAACACATTTCAGTTATATATCAAGTACAGAAAATTACTCAAATAATTTTCTTACTTTAAAATCTGACAAAGAAAAACACCCTATAGAAATATCAATTAACCCAATCCACCCATTAAATGCTCCCTTCTCTTTAGTTGAACTTAACACAGCTCTTTCTTCTAGGAAAGATACCTCACCGGGTCCCGATGAGATATGCATTAGCATGATCAAACACCTAGATCTAAGCAATAAGAAAGTCCTCCTTGCTATTTTTAACAGGATATACACTCGAGGTGAATTTCCGGAAGTCTGGAGGAAATCTATAGTTGTACCAGTCCACAAGAAAAACAAATCTGACAAAGATGTAACAAGTTACAGGCCAATTTCACTCACAAATTCTCTTTGCAAACTTATTGAAAAACTAGTTTGTAATAGAGTAGACTGGTACTTAGAAAAAAATAAATGTCTAGCAGATTGGCAGAGCGGTTTTAGGAAGGGAAGGAACACAAATGACAATTTAGTTTTATTACAATCCACAATTATAGAAGCCTTCAGAAAGAAGCACAAAGTAATGGCTATTCTACTCGATATTGAGTGTGCTTTTGATCGAGCTTGGAGACGTCATATTTTAGAATGTCTAAAAGAAAATGGAATCGATGGGCACCCTTTAAATTTCTTCAAAAACATTTTTGAATCAAGAAAATTCCAGGTTCGTGTTGGATCCACATTATCAGATTCATTTGAACAAGAGAATGGTGTAATTCAAGGAGGAGTTTCAAGCGCAAAACTATTCTGTCTAGCATTAAATAACATCACAAAGCAAATTAATTACCCCGTAAAAATAATGCTTTATGCAGACGACATTTTAGTTTTCTGTGAAGGAAAGAGTATAGACACACTACATACTTTCCTCCAAGAAAGTCTATACCGCATAAATAACTGGCTAACGTCACACGGCTTCAAAATTTCAATTAATAAATCTAAAAGTATTGTTTTCAGTCCTAGAAGACCAAATTTTACTCCACCATTCAAAATAGATAACCGAGAAATAATGGAATCAGATACAATAAAATACTTGGGTCTAACATTTGACCGGACTTTATCATGGGTTCCCCACGTAAGATCCTTAAAGACTGAGTGCAAAAGATCTCTGAACGTATTAAAAGTTTTGTGTAATACTTCTTGGGGAGCTGACAGAACAAGCATGCTCATGCTGTACCGGAGCTTGATAAGATCCAAGCTAGATTATGGTTGCACAGTGTATGGATCAGCTAGTCCAAGGACCCTTCAGATCCTCGATCCGATCCATCATTCTGGGTTGCGACTAGCGACGGGAGCGTTCCGATCAAGTCCAGCTCCAAGCGTTCTTGTAGAGGCCGGCGAACCACCGCTAAACCATAGAAGATTACAGCTTACCATTTCCTATTATTTCAGAATCAAAGGCCGGCTAACACACCCTTTGAATGATTACTTCTCCAGCATAAACTGGATTCAGCATTATTCTGATCTTTATGATAACAATACTTCAAAAGTACCGTTCCCTGCCAGAGCCAACGTTTTCTTAAACAGGAATCATTTAAATAATATTAAACTACAGCCCATAACCTTATCAAATCATCCACCATGGCTATTACATCCTCCACACGTTAATATCAGCCTTACAAAATATTTAAAAAAAGAAACCCCGCCTTTAATCTATGAAAATGAATTCTATAAAATTAAAAGTCAAACAGTGCCTAGTAACTTTGTCTTCACTGATGGATCAAAAACAGTGGAAGGAGTAGGATCGGCTATACTGTCGGAACAAAGAATATACAAATTTTCACTCCCTTCTATTTGTTCAAGCTTTACAGCTGAATTACTAGCTATAAAAAAGGCTCTAAATTTTATTATCCCAACCACTCAACAAATCGTAATTTGTACAGATTCTTTATCATCAATTCTAGCAATCTGCAATCTCTACCCAGACAACTCCCTGGTCATAGATATACAAAACAAAATAAATGAGTTCAGAATAAATAACATAAAAACTCTGTTTATATGGATTCCTGGGCATTGTGGAATAATTGAAAACATAAAAGTTGACAAAGCAGCAAAAGAAGCAACAAAAGAAGGACAAGTTTGCTGTCAAGTTCCTGTAAACGATGTATTAGCAGCCGTGAAACTACCACTAAAAGATAAATGGTTCCAAGAATGGAATAGGATGGAGTTAGGGGAAAAGCTCCGTGAAATAAAAGAAGACGTAGATGCATAGAGTAGCAGCATACGCGACAGAAGACGAGAGGAAGTGATATTGACCAGGCTACGAATAGGACACTCAAGACTGACGCATGGCTATCTTATGGCAAAGGAACCACCAACGATATGTCAGTACTGCGGCGTACATCTAACCGTAAAACATATCCTCACCGAATGCAGGGGCTACATAAAAGAAAGAGAACAGTTAGATTTGCCCACTGACCTAAGGCAACTTCTGGGAAATAACTCGAATCACTTAACTAAATTATTTGTTTTCCTAGAAAGAACTAAGTTAATCCGACATATTTAATTTATAAATATTTGTGTGTATGTATGTGTGTATGTATGTATGTGTGTGTGTATATATATATATATATATATGTATGTGTGTATATATATATGTATATATAAGTGTATATATATATATATATATATATATATGTGTGTATATATATATATATATGTTTCAATCTCCTCCTATCTATCTTCAATCTATATCGATCTTCTCAATCCATCTTCAAGTAGCACTTTTGGTCAATATCACTTTCTTTCCTCAATAAAATTGAAATTGAAATTATATGCCAATTGACGTATATAAGATCAAACGAGTCTTCTAACTGAGACATCCATGACCCATGTGGTTGACATATGTCTAAAAACACAAATTAAAAAAAAAAAAAAAAAAAAAAAAAAAAAAAAAAAAAAAAAAAAAAAAAAAAAAAAGAACTTCTCTTGTGAGATAAAATGATGTCCTCCTACAAAACATGTACGAATTACACACAGATGACAGTCACAACTTATTTATTGGTAAAACTTAAAAAAGTATGCCTTTATGACTTAATTTTTTTTTTTCATCGCCCCTCACATAAAAGAGATATAATACAACTGTGTAAGAAATGAAAGTCAAATTCAACTCTTTGAAGAAAACATCATCACCATCGTGTGTAATTGTTTCTATATATTCTATTAAATAAATAAATAATAATAATTATAAAATGCCTATTATATTATAGGCAAACGTGCGTAGCTTTCTGAAGCGGCGTCAATTGCATAGAGATACCACCAAAATTGAAATTCTCGCCAGGGATACGGGCCATAAATAAAAAAAACATCTAGTTATTGGTTAAAAATCATTATATTTCAATCTCCATTTGTTTCATAATTCAATATTAGAAGCAGAGACGAAAGCTCTAGGAAAAGGAACATTGTATTATTCCTGGTTTAAATCTTGCTTTTTTGATAGAAATATGCAAATTATAAAACATTGCAAGCATAAATTTGTCCAGTACAATAAACCTCCTAAGGGATATTGAATAAGGTCATTCATTATCTTTTAATCTCGCTTTGTCTCGTAGAAAATAATTCAATCCAAAAGCGAGAGCGAGGAGCACTATAAGATAGAGCGGTGGTCTGCAGCAAGGATAAGAGAGGTTGTTTGACCCGCATGTTATCAGAGTTCCCCGGCACCGGCCTTCTAGATAAGGACATACCCCGGACCGACACTAGCGCTCCCGGGAAAACATTAAAAACAGGAGATTGCAGCAAAATTTATCGCTAACCGCCCCCGGCCCGGGGTGTGAAATTGGTGAAGTAATCCAATTGAGTCGCTCCCCTGCGGCTGAATATATCAGGGACTTTATCTAGACCAGTGCGACGGACCACTTGGAGCAGTAAATCATCCGACAGTATTAGAGTTCCAACTCAAAACTCTGAGAGCGAGGCGTTGGAGTTTTTATATTAAGAGGTAAAACAATCTAGAATTAAAAAAAAAAAAAAACACAAAAAAAAAAAACAATTTTGAACGACAGGTAGTTTCGCGCAAAATCCAATGAAAACGATAAACGTTATGGTCTAGCGACCCCTATGGTATTAGGTCGACATTTGTGGTCGGAAACTTGCGCCTTCGCTTCGACGTCACAAGCGAATTTCCTCCATACAGAAACGCCAAATAATAAAAGAAGAAACGCCATAAAACGAATTTATTATATTTTGTCTTCCTTCTATCAGTATTAGCAAATAGTAAGAGATTTTTATTATACATAATTTTATTTTTATTTTTTAAAATAATTCTATTCTTCTTTTTAGGTATTGTTTTCGTTAAAAAGTAAAAATATTGAAGCTTTTATTGACTTAAACCTAAGGAATAAAATATGAGCAAGTAACTCAGTCAGACGCATTTATTCCAAAGTAGGGTTAATACTGGCTAAAGCTAAGCTCCCGGGGGCATTGTAAAGTTATTAGTCAAGAGGTCTTTCTTTCATACAGCGCTACCACAAAGTACCTTAGAGCTGTCTTCTTCATTCCCCTTACAACAAAACTACCCCAAATATTAAATTAATTTGGCCTCGACACATTATTTGGTAAGCAAAGGTTTTATACAAAACCTAACAAAATATTAATGGGAAGAAAAAATTTTTCCTAAAATTTCTTAAAAACAAATGATTATGAATACAAATAATTAAAGAAAATATGAAGTATAATATATGTATAATATATATGTATATTCTTATTAGTGGCCAATAAATTTTCAATTATATATGCAAAGTTATTCTACATTTGCTTAACTAAAGCCGAATGTCATGATTCAAATTAGAGAAAATATAATGGTCATAATGTATATCAAAGACGGACACCTGTCATTTTCTAAATGTTGAGAAAATCACCTTTTATGTTCGCAAATTATAGTGAATATTTTTTTGAAAATATTTATTTCATAATTAGGCTTATATGTTTGAAATTGATATTGTTCTGTTTTTTATATCAATTCCACCCAAACAATAAGTGAAAATTACCTTTGAACCCATTGGGTGATTGGTAGGTCTTCGTTTATGAAAAAAACCTCCACAGCAGGAGTCCGTTTTTGAAACAAAGCATCTACTTTTATGTCCGAAATTACATGTTTACGCCCGTTTTTTACAGAAACTAATTTCATCGTTGAAAAGAACAGACAAAACCCTATAGGAATCCACTGCTAACTCAATTTCGATTTTTTTTACAGATGTCCGTCTTTGATATTAAGCCATTCATATATATATATATATATATATATATATATATATATATATATATATATATATATATATACATATATTGAGGTAGAATTACGCGAAAATGAAATTCACTTTCAACTTCTGGGACTGTTTAAGGATCTTTTCAACTTGAGGGATGGTGAATTTTTAATGTCTCCCAGGTGGACTTTTAAATTAAGGCGTTCCGTTTGCTCCCTCCAAGTGGAAATACACTTTCTTCTTTAAAAGATAACTTCAAATTAAAAAAACGTAGTTACTGGTATTATATTTTTTATGAAACGTCCTAGAGTAAAGAGTACGCCACTGGCTCCTGAAACCATTGTAGGATAATAATGAATAAATTATGAACATTGAATTTCATTACTAAACGGAAAGGGATTACACTGTTAAGAACGTATATTACGCTATAGATTCACTTTATCATTTTATTTTTTCGGTAGAATATATTTCAATAATGCAAAGAAAATATGAATGAACGAAAACGAATTATAAAACTTGTAAATTACAAAATATGAATTACCTATTCAATTATTTAGTTAGTATTTTGAGGCGAATATTAGTTATAATATTCCTTCTATGATCTTTATAAACACACAAATAATGTAAAGCATTTTAAGTTGTTTTAGAAATGAATCAGTTTGTCATAATCATTTCAAATTATTAAAAAACCTAAAATAAATGAATAACCATTTTTTTTATTTAACTTAATCAAAGCTCTTTATAAGACGGGCAACTGAAGAAAAAGTGAAAATTATTATCGGGCGTTTCAGTTGAATCCTCATCCCTTTAATTTGAATAAGTGTTTCAAAGTAATAATGTGGGTTTAGATAATATTTATTTCATTTATATAATCAGAGATTGACCTATCATTTATAGCTGTAGAGTTAATGTAATAATTATTCTATAGCATAAAAACCCCAATATTCCTGTGAAACGCCCAGTATTATTGATAGATAATTTGGGTCAGTAATAGGCATCATTTTATTTATAAATAAAAATACGAATTTATTCGTACTTCATATATTTGTAAATACGAATATACATAAATTCGTATTCATAAGTGGGATTACGAATTTATTTGTATTCACGTATATTAAATGCACAAATACAATTTTATTCTCAAATTTTCCTGTGAATACAAATAAATTTACAGAAAAAATTGTAACTATTCACAAAAAAGGTGAATATTAACAAAAAAATCAAGTGATTAAAAAAAAAAATCACATTTAAATATATGAATAAAAATTTATTCACATTATAATTTGTGAATACAAATTTATTCACAAATAGGGTTGGCTCTTCAGGGAAATGTGCCGTATGATCTTGACGCGCTCTACTTGTGGATGGTTCTTCTCCTTAAGATGAGGTTGTAAACATTTGTATTAACACTTTTGACTGCAGGAGCGGTAAACCCCAAACCGTCCAAAAAAAAAAAAAAATAGTAATTTTTTGTATTTTATTTTATGATTTCATTTGGTTTGTTAATGTGAACAAATAACTTACCCATTGGAAATTATGAATAATTTCATTCAGAAACTTGTTTTTTACTATGACGTACATGCGGTAAAGTTACTCCTGCAAAAGTTCACAGAAAGGCCTGAGCCCGGAACGATACCAGAATAAGGCACTCGAAACACTCCCTGAGACGACGGAGTAATGAATAAATCAACAGCCGGAGGTATGTAGCCCATCCCCAAAACTGTTTAACCTTTTCTCCCAGCTTGCCAGGTAGCTCCCGTGACGCACATGCGGCGTCATAAGTAGCCAAGGTGTTCAAAACAACCCCTTCTTTTTCCTCCTTCAGGGAAAAAGAAGGCGTGAAACATGTAGGGGGAGATAAATAAACAAGTAAAGTGTTATGTGATTTTATTGACTTTCCGCCCATTTCATTCGTGTGTATGAGATTGTGTTATAAATGCATTCTTATAATCGAAATAATTGGTACCCTATTAATTCAGATCGGTGAAAATTTCAAGCGTTCTTTATAGAGAGAACATCAAGATGCCATACAAGCTGACACCCAAAATAGGTGGCTTAAGGAAAAACTCTCCAGCTTTTGGAGGTTTTATGGTTTCTACCGAGTAGATGGTGAGTACTATGGGAGAGGAAATACTCAGAGGAAGTCATAAGTAGGAGGAAAGTTAGAAGAGGGGGCTCGTTAAGTCAGCGGAGCGAGGTCCATCTTATTTTTTTTTATTATTTTTTTTTTTAGTTTATATCAAGCTTTTTGGAAAGTTTCTTGTCTAGAATCCCCTCTTATAAGGCGGATAAGAGAATATACGGGGAGTTAAAATATCCCCTTCCCAGCATTAATACAATGCTTCAGGCTCTCAGAACGCATTCAATGAAGCATAAGTTATATAATATGCATTTGATGATATATATATATATGTATATATATATATATATATATATATATATATATATATATATATATATTAAATTTATTATATAACTGATTGAAAGATTTTTAATTTCAATAGTTTTTCTTTGGGATGATCTTCATTCAATGTGCTCAACGGAAGTAAATTTTATATAAATAAACATCAACACGTTATCAGTAGAACTATTTTCTATTAATTCAAAAAGAAAAGAAGAAAATAATTAACATAAATCAAAATAATTATAATAATATCTATGTCACAAAAATCCAAGAAAACAGAGGAGTGCAAATGGCCTCAGCAGCCAATGCACGAAAAAAAAATACCTATATTAAAATTGTGACCTTTTATTCATAAAAATACCCACATTTTAAATCAATTCTGGTATTCTTTGCAATTTTGAAATTTAGTAATATTATTACTGAATATCACAAAGAGAAACTATTTAGAAAATTGGCGAGTCTAGAAGCCAAAATAAGTTCTCATTGTTGTTCAAGACCTCAAAGGAACAATGTCTCCATGTTTAGTTTGCTTAGAAGTTCCTATTTGACCTTAGGGCACTATTACGAACATCATAAAATAGCCTTTGCTGGCTACAAGGATAGAAAACCTAGTCCTGACCTAGGAACACCTTTTCTCGGCTAAAGAAATAAAAGAGAACGGTTCTATTGCTTAAAGAGAATAGAAGCTATAAGATTGGTGTCCCCAATTTAACAGGAATCGTTTTTGGTGTATACAAAATAAATATTAAACTACCAGCACTTAATAAAGTACTTATGTCACTGGAAGTAAGAAAAAAAACATAATATTACATTTAACCTACAAATTTAATAAGCAAGAAAAGATATTTTCTTTTTCATAATATAAATGAGGAGGTGAGATTCAAAACTCGTTCGTTCCACATGAAGATATTTTTCAGGAAACTCGAAAAACTTACCACGTCTTGTAGAGTGGTCAGATAAAAATTATTTTTTTTTGCTTTCGAAAGGTACAGCTTGCCTGTAGAAGTGAGCTTGAAATGAAAAAAAAAAATAACGATTTAAAAGCAACAAAAAAAATAACGAAGTATGGAACGAGAAAGTTTTGCAGCAAAATGTTTAAAGGAAAGAGTTTTAAGGGAGGACACTGGAATGACCGAGTTTTTCTCTTCCAATAAGGATAATAAAATGAGGTGAAGAAAAGAACAGCGAAGATTTTGTTTAATAAGTAATATTTATTTAGGTTCACAGCCATTTTATTAATTAATTTACCTCTTCGTTGACTGGTCGAACGGTTTCGAACTGAGAAAATAAATGTATTCCTGTGGGTCTGTTATTATATCCGTTTTTTTATTTTTATTTTCGAAACGACCGACGACACGATCAGCGGGAAGGACAGAGTGACCAACAACAGGATACATAATAGACATTTTTTTGGCCATTGCTTCTTTCATTAAGAAGTTGCTTGCAAACATACCTATCACAGAAATGTTTTATTCCGGCCAGAGCAGCCATCACAGAATAATTTGATTTCTTCGATCCCTGAGAGGTCTTTACTTATAAAGTGGTGGTATAAGATTGAAGATATTTCATAAGATCCTTTCAGGCTTTCATTTTCTAGCCTTGTATAGATGAACACTCATTTGGTGTTCTGAACATTGGTGGAAGGGCCATCGCAGATGGTAAAATTATAGGGTATAAAAAAAAAAAAATCAGTCCCGTAACAGGCCCTAAGGGGCAGATACTATAGAGCTATCTGATTCATGACCATACGGCACGCTAGGGAGATAGTGTGGTCAGCCCTATGCCCCGGCCACCTGATGTTTCCCTTTGCTGCTTCGATTGGTAGGCCCATTAGCACCAAGGTACCAATAAATAAATTAATTAAAGGCTAGGGACGTTCAGGGAGGCTGAATTCAACCCATGAACTATGACACACGAAGATAAAAATCTTTAGCGCTTGCCTGGGATTTGAACTCAGGTCCTCCAACATATAAGTCCAGTGCTCTACCACTGAGCTAACCTCGCCTCCATAGAGGTATAATTGCCTGCTATAATAAGCAGCTTGGTCAAGAACTCGAGGCAGGACTTGATTTTTCTGGTAATCAAAAGAAATGTTGAGCACAGTCGGGTCCTCTAAGTTTTTTAGCGAACCGTAAAAACCTTTTGAAAACAATGGCGTTTTCTTTTTCTCTTCCAGATGCTATAACTGAGATCTAGGCTTTTTGGCGGATACACCCCGAACATGCATCTGTGGCTTGCCACTTAAAGCTTATATAGTAACCGTAATTAAAACCTCTCATGACGAGCCAATATTTGGCTTACATTTCTGGATCATTTCTGGATTGGAAAGTTTTTTGGTTGTCCAGTCACTAGGGAGATACTTTCTGGCTCCCTCTCTCTAATATAATGGGACTCCACAAAATCTAGAGGCTTTAAACAATTTTTCGCTGATTCCCTTATTGGCCCAAACTTAACAGTTATATAGTCTCCTCCCCTTCTTTCTCGAGGAGATTGCCTGCCGATGAAGTATTTTTCTTGAAATATTTTGGATTCGGTACTTGGGAATATCAAGAAATTCTTTACCACCATAGAAACCAAAGAGTTTTGCTGCACAACGAGTAACGAACGAGTTTTGAAACACACTGAGCTATGGAACGAATCAGTTCTGCAACAAACCGCTATTTTTTATAGCTAAAAACTATATGAACTAACAAGTTTTGCTCCAACCCCATAACATATGTTGGAAGAGTATTAACATATCTTTTAGAATCCACTGTCATCTCATTTTTTAAAAAAAAATGGAACGAACGAGTTTTGCACCACACCTCCTCAAATGGTCTAATACTTAAAGCGTTTAGTATGATGCCTAAATGAAATGACACTTTCCTCAGGCTTTTTCAAGGCATTAAAGTTATAATAATAACGCTGAACTATTAGCCCTTAAAAGGACATTTTGTTGTAGATGTTTTTTCAGATGTGTAGGAATTGTTGGATTAAATGGACTGTCGTAAGTAAGTAATTCATACGCGTTTTTTGGTATGTCTAAATTTTAAACCTGATCGCATAGCGTTGGTAGTATGTTATTGGCGGTTAATACTTTTGTGTTTGCATTTACTTTATTCTCATGAAGTCATTAAGTATTCATGTGTTATTCGTTCTAGTACGATTGAAGGGCCCAGTGCCAAAGGCGACTAACCCACAATTAGAAATGGCTGAGAAACGTTAAAAGTTCAGAAAAATGTGAAAAAAATTAGTGTTGGTGACAGAGATTATTTTAATTGGACCAAGGAAAACCATTTCTGCCATAAACAATAATTTTTTTCCCATTTTTCTTAACTTAAAGCCCAATTTTCTAAGTTATTTCTAATTGTGGGTTAGTCACCTTTTGCACTGATCGCTTCAATTCTAAGTCTATTGAGTAGGGTGCACACATCTACTTACAAGGGGAGTATACAGCGATGGGGTCGCCGACCTGTACCATTTTTTTTTCTGGTGATTCTACATCGAAAAATAGTCGACATGTGTCCGAGCGTTCCGTCCAAAGCGCATTAGGAGCCGAGAAATAAAATGAAATATGTTGAAAGTGCTTTATTTTTTATATCGAGTTTAGAAAATGATATCGACATGATTCTTTTATCAGTTCATTTGCTTGTAGATTAAAAGAAAAATATAATCGTTATACAATAATTTATATTTCGTCAAAATATATTCAAAAATATGCTTACGTTTTCAAGTAAACTGGTATTATAAATTTTTGTAAACCAAAAATAATAGCAGATTTTAAATCAACACCCTAAGAAACCCTAATGTGATGAATATCATTGAAAAGAAAAAATAATGATTTTTCCCAGTCTGGACGAGACTAACAATTTGTAAGCGAAAAAGTAACGTGACGTTTTCAAATTCAATATCTCCTCTTGAGATAATCCGAATTTTACGTCATTGAAATCTTTCAAAAGAAGAAAGACTCCTTTTTCTAACCATTAAAATGACTATTGTACTATCTCAAAAGGTATTGTAAAAAATGGTTCTCAAATTAAAAATAAAATGTAAACTTTTTTTGCATATAACGTTAATCCTCGAAGACTTAGAAACACCCTGATTGGAAGGAAATATGTCACTTTAGGGCCTTTATCGACCCTCCAAGTTTTGTTTGAATCGGGTAAATATTCTTTGAAATATGGCCGGATTGTTGAATCTTTAACAAAATTTTAAGGGTGCGAAATTTAAAATACATTTTTGTTTATTTTTGTAATATTCCCAAAACTTGAATTTAGGGGTTTTTCAATGTGCTAAAAACGAATCTGACATCCGTTTTTAAATAAAAAATTGTTTTACACACTCGACTCTATAAAAGTTATTTTTCTGTCAAAATATTCCAAATACCTAAATTTAAAAAGTTATCGATCATAAAAAAAATGTTGATTTAAAAAAGGATGTCAGATTTGTTTTAGCACATTAAAAACTCCCTGAATTCAAATTTTGGGAATATCACAAAAAAAAAAGTATTTTAAATTTCGCAAAGAGGGGACCCTCAAAATTTTGTTAAAGATTCGACAATCCGGCCATATTTCAAGGAATATTTACCCAATTCAAACCAAACTTGGAGGGTCGATAAAGGCCCTAATGTGACAGAGTTCCGTCCAATCGGGGTGTTTCTACGTGTTCTGGGATTGACGCTATATAGAAAGAAGTTTACATTTTGAACCATTTTTTGCAAGTACTTTTTGAGATAATACAATAGTCGTTTATATGGTTAGAAAAAGGAGTCTTTCTACTTTCGAATGATTTCAATGACTTAAAAATCGGATTATCTCAAGGGGAGATATTGAATTTCAAAACGTAATATTACTTTTTCGCTTACAAATTTTTAGTCTCATCCAGACTGTGAAAATCATTATTTTTTCATTTCAATGATATTCACCACATTAGGGTTTCTTGGGGAGCTGATTTTAAATCTGCTATTATTTTTGGTGTACAAAAATGTATAATACCAGTTTACTTGAAAACGTAAGCATATTTTTGAATATATTTGACGAAATATAAATTATTGTTTAACGATTATAGTTTTCTTTTAATCTACTCTATAAAACAAATGAATTGGTGAAAGAATCATGTCGATATCATTTCCTAAACTCGATATAAAAAATAAAGCACTTTCAACCTATTTTATTTTATTTCTCGGCTCCTAAGGCGCATTGGACGGAACGCTCGGACACATGTCGACTATATTTCGATGTAGAAATACGAGAAAAAAATCGGTGATCCCATCGCTGTATACTCCCTTGTTAATCTTTAAGCTGGCAGGGCATTCAGTGATTTGTTTTTCTTTTGTTTGGTGCAATGGCTGCTAAGGTCATTAGCACGGCATTCAGTGATATCCCATGTTACGTGTCATGGTTAATTATGAGTCGTCAAGTCTGTCCTGTCGTTTTTAGCACTTTCCTCCGAAGGGAAGTAGGTATTGAGGTTGCACTCATGACGGAATTTTTGAAAAATTTCTTTAAATCTTTATCGATCCTACCTAGTAGACACCGCAAATGACCCCCGTTAAAATTTATATATATCTATATATATATATATATATATATATATATATATATGGTATATATATATATATATATACATATATATATATATATACATATATATATATATATATATATATATATATATATATATGTATATATGTATATATATATAGATATATATGTGCCTGTTAACACGATAGCGGCCAGAGTTTTTTCTTCACGAAACGTGGTATATAGCGTCCAATTAGCAAAAGATTGAACGAGTTCGTGAACCACCAAAATCGGTCCACCGAGAGGGGGGGGGTTACCCCGGACCCAAAACACCAATTTGACCATGCCAGAAACTTGGTATTTGTAGTGGTAATCTAGAGAGAAAAGTAAAAGGTGTTTACTTCGGACCCACAATACCAATTCGCCACTACCAGCCGTTATTTTTGTTATTTTTCGAAGAAACTCGGTATTCGTAGTGGTACTCTACAGGTAAAAATGTGTTGTAAAAATAAACTAAATTGGTTCATTAGGAGGGGGGGGGGTTTGCTCCGGACCCAAATTACTAATATGCTCATACTGGTCGTAATTTCTGCTGTATTGTAACGAAACGCGGTATACGTCGTGGGTAACTCACGGGAATGAAGTGTTGTAAAAATGAGCTAAATCGGTCAATCGGAAAGGGGGGCTTACTTTGTAATATATTTCAATATAATTAGCCTGCCCGACGTAGGTTCACAAGGTCGCCGCAAAGAGCGCTTTCTACCACTAGAGGGACTGTATCCTGTTCCTACGTCAGATCGACACACGAAAATTTTTTTTTCGACACACGAAAAAAAGTTTTTTGTATTTATTAAGTAGTGTAGTAGGTACCATGTGTAAACATAACTCTTGAAGCAAATTAATTAAAAAATAAATAATTGAACAGTTACTCATTACAAAATTAAAAGATAACTATTCACGTTTTTATTTTATTTATGTAGGATATTTTAAGCAAATTGTTCTGGAAAGCAGTCTACACTACCCAAATTCTGAGGAAAGTGCTTAGATATGCAGCTTCTGCGTGACGGACTTTTTTCATTTGTGAACGTTCTCATGTTTAGCTTGTTTTGTAAGGCTTTGGAGTGTAATGGTTTGGACGGTCCTCGTTTCAGTGAGTCATGGCAGCCTATATATTGTTTTTTTTTTTTTTTTTAACGGCGTATCAACGATTGGGCAATTAACGCCGACAATATATTTTTTGTGTGTATCTGAATGTTGTGGATTATAGAAGTGTTCCTTGATATGTGTTGCTTCAAGATGACGGAGTTGAAGTTCTGTTATACGTTTACTGAACTAAAGCTGTCTGTACAAAACTAAGAATGAACAAAAGCAATTGCTATTTCATATAATTATACTTCTATACTGATCAAAGTTTGAGCATATAACAGATTATTCGAAGTTTGCCTCTGGTTTACTTCAATTTAAGTGTTTAGCGGCTTCTGATATATCACTGGTTGAATAATAAAAAATAATCCATTCATTTTAATGTTATTCTAAGCTTGTAGGGAGCATCAACTTGTTAGGTCATAATGACAATATTCACTGTAGTATGTACATAAGATTTCATAATAACGAAATGTCTTCAAATAAATTCTGTTCCCTATTTGAATAGTTTTTGTTATCAATATATATGTAATTATTGACACAAAAAAAAATCATAATCGACATAATGAATGTAATACTTCCCCTTATAATCATATATAATATTAGGAAAGACCCTTGCACCATGGACTAGGAATTGCATTTTGAGTAGATCGCACTGCGGGCACTGGAAAATTCATGGAGCAGGAAGGACATACGTGTACGTTTTACCGGAGTATGTATTATTATTTAGTGAAAATAGGAATTTGAAATTAGGCTCCCTCCAATATTAAAAATTGCTCATTGGGAGCAACGACCGTAATCCCAGATTACGGGTCTATGGGCAAATATTGTGAATTTATTTAAGAAAATTCAAACGTTTTTAATTAAGTAAAATAATTTTTCGTTAAAAATTGTTTTACTTTTCAAAAAAGAACAAAATTGTTTTTATGAAAAAAGTATAAAATGCAACAAAATTATTTATAACGACAAGCGTAGGTCTACTTTCAAAATTTGGGGTGTAGAGTAGCAGGCCTCCACGTGGTGCACCCTGGGTAACGCTAAATCTGCTACGGGTATCGCCTGACCGAGCCTATAATGATTCCGCCTGGAAACTGGACACGACTACCTGCAGGCCCATCTTTATCGCCTTGGCTCAGCAGACTCGGACATTTGCCCACTATGTTCAAGCGGAAGGATGGTGGGAAGTCACCTCCTCGTCTGCCCAAAACTGATCCATCTTCCTGACCTCACGACACGATACTGGGAGGCTCGGCGTCAAATGGCTCAACCGCCACTGACGGGCATTGGATAACTAAATAAATAAATAAAAAAAAAACTTTCAAAATTATTAAGATTCAATATTTTACCTACGTATTACATTTGTAATTCAAGGCAGAATTATCCACTATTAAAAAAATGTTTAAAGAAGTTTTTATAATAATGTTATTTACGAATTTTTCTTTTAACAATTTTTAAACATAAACCATCGAACGAATTTTTCTTTTAACAAATGTGATGTTTGTTCTTAAAATCCGCAGTATAAACAACGCTTAAAACGGGATACAATAACACTTTTGCCGTCAAAGCAATATGTAACAGTGATTCAGCGTGCTTTTGTAATACGTTGGTCGACCCCTGTCGGACTGGACGGCAACTCAGGCCATATATAGCACAATATTAAAGCACCATTTGTAAAAGCTCGTACGAATCCAAAAGAGTCTTATTTCCGAAAGGCGTCAATTGGCCATGTAAAGCGCAGACGCGCCATTCAACTAGTCGGCAGACGTAACAAACGAAATTGCTGCAATTTCAAAAGAGATTGGTCCGCTCTTTTTCACCATTTGGTGTTCTGTGGTTTAATAACAGGTTGTATCCGCGGCTTCAAAACATAAAAAAATAGTTTCTTTCCTTTGCATGTTTTGTTGTATTGACATCCCGAATAGCGCCAACCATTATGTCGATCCTGTATGTTTATTGAATTGTGAAAAAGTGCGTGTAGAGAACTTATCTCCACCTAGGACAATTTATCCCCGAAAAGCATATTCAGATATGATAAGTGTAGAAAGTATTGATTTTTTATCGATAGTGCTGGATATGAGGATGGAAATGCACGGCCGGAGGAGGGTGATATATGTCAGGGTGAATCGGTACCACAAGCCACACCCGGTGAACCGCCATTAAAAAGGACAGTGCCCATGAAGGTCGGGCTTGTTCGACACGGAACCCTAATGGGACCACAATACTCGGCAATCGGAACACCCACGGCTCTCCTCAATAGGGTACCGCAACCGTACACTTCATGAATCTTTAACATTTGAACAAATTATAGCGAAGAATTAAGGCCGCTTTTGAACCACAGTGAAACAAAACAGTTTAGTGTAATTGGTAACAATAAGCGTTGATGTCAATAACTATGAGCTAAACATTTCATCATTTATTTCTCATCCATGCCTGAATAAATTGATTAACAATAAAATAAGCAGGAAGGCATACACAGTCAATGTCTCAACATTTAAATTTATTTAATAGAAAAAATTAACTTGACAGGCTGGGATTTGATCCCCGTTTTACTAGATTCAAATAAATTCGACGCCTTACTATCCATCTGAATCATTGGCTTGACATGTTGTCGTGATTAGTAACGCAACTGAATGTAAAACAAGAGGATGTATGTTCAAATCGCAGGCGTTCGAATTCAGGTAACACAGTTGTATTCAGGTTATTATACAGTTGTATAATTAACTTTAATCTGAGTAAGAGTATTTACTCTGAGCCTTACAGAGCAATAACTAGTATAGGTATATAGTTAATAATGCCGCTTTGAACTTCGGTTGGTTTGTACGGGTTGACTCAACATGAAGGGGTTAAAAAGATTATAGCGAAATTGATAAACCACAGCGTACAAAGATAGAAAAACGTCTCAAGGGCTGCCAGCCGAGTTAATTTTTTTTTAATGTACATTTTAAGATTAAGTCTCAAAACGGAGTATACCGATATGTCTATTATATCGTGGGGCCTGTCAATTTTGTTTTATAATATAATAAAATTCTCTGGCATCAGGTAAATATAGGTTTTAAGTCATTTATCTGAAGCTTCGGATGAACTAACTGGCCACAATGCAATATAAAACCCGGTATGGTAATTGGTAAGGCATTAAACTGTAAAATGGTAGAATCTCGCTTAAATCCCAGCCTTGCGAGTTACTTTTTTTTTTTTTTTTTTTGAAAAATATAACAGTTCCGTACATATAAAACTGCAGTTAAGGCATTTTGACGTTCCTAAAATAAATTGTTGTACTAAGGTAGTTAAGTCGATTACTAGTTGTAGGACTGTGGCATTCGAGCGGAACATCTCCCTAACTATAGATTAGAAACTTCCCAATGAAGGGAATGAGGAATCCACGCTGAAAACCGCTAGTTATGCCCCGGCAGACGATCAAGTTTCCTGCTCTCATTCACGCATAAAGGCGAGTATTTGTAACTTCAAATAGGTAGGGGAACATTATTGATTTACGACATCCCATCAAGTATTTAGAATATTATTACAAAGCCATAAGTAATCTCATCTAAGGCATACGAATCAAATTTAAGTAAGTTTATGTGGAACAATATCTCACAAAATAAAATAAAAGTCCGTCACGCAGGAGCTGCTTAACTAAGCACTTTCCTCAGAATTTGGGTAGTGTAGACTGCTTTCCAGAACAACTTGCTTATAATATCCTACATAAATAAAATAAAAACATGAATAGTTCTCTTTTAATTTTGTAATGATTAACTGATCAATTATTAATTTGCTTCCAGAGTTATGTTTACACATGGTACCAACTACACTACGTAATAAATACAAAAAACCTCATATTTTCGTATTTTCATCTAACGCAGGAACAGCGCTCCTTGCGGCGGCTTTGTGAACCTACGTCTGGCGGGCTTTTCTATTGAAATATATTACAAAGTAAACCCCCCTTTCCGATTGACCGATTCAGCTAATTTTTACAACACTTCTTTCTCATGAGTTACCCACGACGTATACCGCATTTCGTCACAATACAGCAGAAAATATGACCGGTATGAGTATATTAATAATTTGGGTCCGGAGTAAACCCCCCCCCCCTCTGAATAACCTGATTTAGTTTAGTTTTACAACCCATATTTCCCTGTTGATTACCACCACGAGTACCGAGTTTCGTTGAAATGTAACAAAAATTGTGGCTGGTAGTGGCAAATTGGTAATACGGGTCCGGAGTAAACCCCCCCCTCCTAATGAACCGATATAGTTACTATTTATTTTATTTTTTAGTTATTTTTACAACGTATTCCTCTCTTTAGATCAATATAACGAATACCGAGTTTCGTTGAAATATAACAAATATTACGACTGGCATGGTCAAATTAGTGTTTTGGGTTCGGGGTAAACCCCCCCCTTCCGGTGGACCGATTTTGGTGGTTAACGAACTCGTTCAATCGTTTGCTAATTGAATGCTATATACCAAGTTTCGTGACGAAAAATCAAAAACTCTGGCCGCTATCGTGTTAACAGACACATATATATATATATATATAAATTTTAACGGAGGTCATTTTCAGTGTCTACTAGGTAGGATCGATAAAGATTTGAAGAAATTTTTCAAAAATTCCGTCATGAGTGCAACCTCAATAGCTACTTTCCTTCGGAGGAAAGTGCTAAAACATGGTGTCTACTACTTTCGTGAAAGCCAATTTCGTGACTTTTTCGTGACATTTTCATGACTTGAAATGAAAAGTTCGTGCCCATTAAAAAGAGAAAGCCTTAAGATTTAGCTTAAAATTATTTGTAACTTAAACGGATTACCGTGATATCTATAAACCCACAATTTTACATACACTTAAAGCAATTAAAAAAAAACTGTATAAAATGTACATCATATCGTCTCTACCATGTCAAACTATCTATCGAACATGCAAAATCTCGTTTTTAGATTCGGGACTTAGCTTTTGTATTGTGGACGATACGGCTGGTCGCGAATTGTCACAACTCTAACCCCTTTATAGAATAGCCTTTAATGTCTTAAATAAAGTATCGAATAAGACCATTTTTGAATACATTATTTCGTCAATGGATAAAATATGTTCGTTCCTAATTTGCTCCACTTTGCTTATTCGTTAGTTTGACATGGCAGGGACAATGAGTTAAAGAGGATAGTTACATTAATTTTAGTGAAGACTGGAATGACTATGAAAAAAATGTAACAATGGTAGCAGAATTCAAAATTTCTAAATAAATTACTAAATATTTATTGACAATGTACATAATTTAGTCAATTAAGGCCCAGCACACACAGTGTGCTCAACTCTCGTTGCAAACCAGTTGCGTCTGAAACCAGTTTCCAACTGAAACAAAACTTTTGTCCGAACACGGGTCTACTGGCAAAGGGCTAGCTGTAAATCAATTTCGCCTATGATGCAGTAAAAGTGGAATGTTTTTTAAGTGCTG